>CAEFZX010024367.1:0-138970 GCA_903066825.1 Alfaro cultratus
TGTATGTATGTATGTATGTATGTATGTATGTATGTATGTATGTATGTATGTATGTATGTATGTATGTATGTATGGGTATTTTTCTGGATTTTGCTCCTTGCTAATCTGAAAATAAACATCACCGATCGGTTGAGATGATGCGTTGAGTCTCACCTACGCAGCCCGCCCGAGTGGGGTTCAGCTGAAAGTCGGGTGGGCAATTACAGATGTAACTTCCAGGGATATTGACACAGATTCCACTCAGACAAATAGCTGGATCTGCACATTCATTGATGTCTGAGAGAAAAACAAAGAGAAGCTGATGAAATTCCCTATTTCCTCAGCTCAGTTATGGTTCCCTTCTCAATGTGTCTTGCCTGTGCAGTTGCCTCCACCCCTGTCCAGCTCATATCCAAGTTTGCACTGACATCTGAAAAGTCCTGGGATATTTTGGCAGCGTCCATTGACACAGATGTCATCAAAGCTGCATTCATCTATGTCTGTGGGAAAGACAGACAGAGAGATGGACTCAGAAGTTTACTCTAGGTTAATTCATAATCTTTAAAAGCCTCAGATTGTGTCACTTATTTTATATCTTTTATGCTGGTGTACTGAAAAAATGAGTGAAATTGATGTAAAGTGAGGATTTAATTTTATTAGACATACAAGTACTGGCATGTTGGTGTGGTGTATGTGTTGCATTTGATGCACTCCCGTTCTGAAAAGTGTTGAAATCAACAGTGTGGGATTCACAGTGTTCCGCTGCATCATGACCAGGTAGTTCACTTTTCATTGAAATCACTGTCTTTTTTTACATTATTTACTTTTTTATACTTTGTAGATCAACTTACTAAATTCAAAACTCTTTGGGTACCAGCAAGAAAGCCAGTCTATGCTAACTATTAGCCAATGTAATTCAAAAATAGGTCATCCCGTCAGACTCGCTCTTATTTTAAAGCCTTAAACATGTTGAGGTATAAGTGAAAACTCTGATTGGTCTGATTGAAATTTGAGTCACAAACTAGTCTATTTTGTCGCACTAAAACACTACATCTGTGTAAAACTTTCTATGTAAATGGTGTGTGAGAGCTATGGGGCTAGTAAAGCAATGTGAAGATTTTCAAGAACCTGAAAAAAATACTGTCAATATTAAAACATTAGAAAAAAAACTTTTGACTTTTATAAGACTTTTGCATTGTTTTAGACAGCAGATCCAATTTAAAATTCAGGGGGGAAAAAAATTATATATATATATATATATATATATATATATAAGTATAATTAATGGTAAACAACAGACATTGAACTTTGATGTCAGTTACTCTTTTGGCACGTTACATGATAAACAAATTACTAAAAGTGAGAAAACATCTTTCACAGTTTTATCGATAAGTTATGACACTTAACTTTTCAGGGATCAAAGTGATCATTTCTCAGTACTGACTGGAACGCTGGAACACCAAATCATCACCCATATTTCAAAACATAATGAGGCAAGTTTTACTTGTGTCATTCCCAAATAAATAACTGAAGCCACTTTAATGCTAAGCACATTGCGAACTTCCTGTATCCAAAATTCTGTTTTATGAGTCTCATTTGAAAGCCCCGTTCTCGTTGGACTGCCTGTTTCTCTAAACAAACAGCCATTCACAGGAGTGAACACAGGACATTTTTAACACTTGTAACAAATACGGCCAGAAATTCAGAGGTGCTGGAACCAGAAAGTCCGTATTAGCGGCGCCTTACCCCCGCAGGCCTTCCCATCCGGCGTGGTGATGAATCCCATGTCACACTCGCAGCGGAAACCTCCGGGGAGATTTAGACAGTGGCCGTTTTCACACAGGTTGCCGTTGTCCGCACACTCGTCGCTGTCTGCAGAGGTGAGCAGATGGACTTTATCGCAATTGGGCCTTTAAAAAAAAACTAATTTGATGGAACTTGTGTTTTTTGGTTTGCTTGTGTGACCTGAGCAGTGGAATCCATCTCCTGAGAAGCCTTCCTTGCACGCACAGCGGTACGAGCCCATGGTGTTGAGGCAGTCGGCGTTGTTGCTGCACATGTGTGTCCCATTTGAACACTCATCCAAATCTAATGCAAAACACAGAACAACAATGAAAAAACCTAATATTTTCAGCATTTCCTTTAAAATTGTCCATGTCCACGATCCTTTTTATTCTATACTAATTATATTGGTAAATCACAAAAAAAACACAAAAATGTCTATTGTCTCCTTGTTGAAGTAAAAATACCAAATGAGAAGAAAAGTTTAATTAGCAAATGCTCCATCCTGCATATGAACATAGCATGGAGCATTTGTATGTGCAGAACCAAATCAAAAAGATTATTTTATGAACATATGCACATTAATCGTATTTGGTTAATTTATTTTAGGTTTTTTAAAATTGTTTTTCATTTGAAGCTTTACTGACCTTTATCTAGGAAAAAAACAAATGCAATTACCTGTGCATTTGAGGCCATTGCCAATCCAACCTGGCGCACAGTTGCATTTGAAGCTGCCCGCTGTATTGGTGCAGGTCGCATGCCGATCGCAGTTGTGGGCTCCAATCTCGCATTCGTTGATATCTGACGAGAAATAAAAACAAATTCTAAGTAAAGAAAAAAAGGTAAAAGAAAGAAAAAACCAGGCTCTGATGGTCTGCTGATTTGGGTCTGCTTTGCTTTTTCGCTGGGGTTTTTGGCACAGTGACCAAAGTTGACGCTTGGCTTGCACTGCATAAAGAGACAGGCGACAGATCTAAATGTTCCCGGCTCGCTAGTTTGGTCTGATGAGAGCTGCATTTCATGCCACAAAGACATTGTGCCGTTCTCTTGGTCTCCGATACTAACAGCCATCCTATGAGGATTTAATGAGCTAGAAATTGATTGTTAAAGCGTGTCAAGAGAGAAATAAAAAGATACATGTGGAAGAACAGCGCCCTGAGGCATCAGTCTGTCTGCTTCCTCTGAACTGGTATTACTGAGGGCATAAGGATTTTTCGTTTCACTTATAAACTCTCCGCTGCTTAAATTACTTTTTATAATGTCGATGTTCTTTTTTTCTCAACATTCCAGATGTTCTACATAGAAACAACATTTTTCCGAGGCACAATTTCTTTGAAAATATGATGTAAAGACGTTCATTTCAATGAGAAATCTTCACTTGATGTGCGGGAGACCTGCATTCTAATAAACAAGTGACAGTAAATAACGGGAACAATTACTTTTGACTACTATTAAATTGCGGCCTTCCTATAAAGCTCTGAACATCCTGTAGAGTAAAGCTAATAAAGACCTCGCTGCAGCAGCTGGTGGCGATATAATGAATGGAGTGCGTAACTCTTGCCTCTCAGGGAACTCTCGGAGGAATACCTAAATACCACAGTGGAAAAAAAGATTCTATTTACGGCCACAACACACAATAACGACTTCTAATCTGAGCCCCAAACGACCTCGTAAAACTTGACCCGACACAATACCTGGCCTTGAGAATAAGGAAGCAGCGCGACTGCGTGTCCCCTGCATATCAAAAGTGAGCCGTGCTGTGAACTCAGTCAAGATGTTGGTGATTTAACAGCCAGAGAGACGCGTTCCCCTCTCCGCGTGTCGGTCTCTGAGAGGGTAGTAATTCAGAAACACTGTCAATTAAAGATTATGGCGCTTCTGGTTTACATTCTTCCTGAGGACAGGGTACAGTATATTTACACTGCATTTGATCATGGAGTTAATATGAGGGCTGGCAGCAAGCGAATCTCCCTGGATTGCAGATGGAATTAATGATCGTTTCCCCACCGAGGCTTTGATGACAGAGAGCACAGCAGACGCACAGACACACGAGAGGAAAAGGCAAAGTGTAACTCATGTGAGGAGTGCGTCAACAGTTATAGTTAAATCCGGAACCTGTCTTTCTGTGTATTAAATGCAGTTGATTCAGATGTTTGCTAAGTTTGAAACTCATGCCTTTTAAGTAAGCTCACCCACACCTTGTCCAAACTTTAGAAGAAACATAAACACAACACAACAGTGCTGAAGTTTGGTGTCTCTGCTATGGAGCAAAACAGGGGAAAGCTTTAACCACCAGCTGGGCCAAATCTGGGTCTTCAATAACCTTTACACAAATCAACGTGCCGGTAGGAGGCATGTTCCACAAAGAGTAGTAGATTTTGTGAAATTGTCCGTCAGACATCTTGCCTCACTGAGAGGAATTATAACCATAATTCTCCAGTCTGGGGATGAAATTCCAAACGGGTGATTCAGACCCAAACGCTCTGCTGCGACACCAGCTTTCTCAACACAAGGAGAATCTATATGGACGTTTTAATGGGATTAGAAACGAGCCAGAGTGTATGTGTGTCTGTGTTTGGAAGCACTCGTCACTGGCAGTAAGTGGGGCAGGCCGCGTCCAAATTCTGACAAACGCGTTTATTTGTGTCTTAAGTGAGACCTACTGCTGCTTCTCATTGACTCATTTTGAAGACAAAGCCATAAAAAAATCACTGACCAAACTTACAACTAGCTTTTAATCACAAACTAAGTGGTGTTATAAATCAGACCTAATTCTCGTTGGACTGCAAGTAGCTCCAAACTAGCAAATTGTCGACGCAGCCGGACGGACTTTGTTTGTATGTGTTCTGGAGCCGTTACAGGTGATTACGTGCCGCTGAGGCGTTCCAACAATCACGTAATGTTTAACCGACCTTAATGAAAGACCAACCCAGGAATAAACAAAGGTGCAATGTGATGCATGCATCTGATGCAAGATAGTGATCTCACTGCTCCTGCTGCTGTTACAGAGGGCGCCTGAGTGCGTTAACCCGCGTGTGTTTATCTGCGTGTTTCTCATCAAGTCAGACAGAAGCTTTCGGAGGGGAACTGGAGATGTTGGCGGCACTTCTGCTAACTCCCCTAGCATCCTGCCCAGTCTTTCCTAGGTTCTTTCCTAGGTTCTTTCCTAGGTTCTTTCCTTCCCGCAGGGCGACAGAAAAACTCGTGATTTAAAGCTGAAGAATGCACATTTTATAAAATATATATATTTATATATGTTGTGTACAAGAGACAGATAAACAGTGAAAAAAATCAAGCTGCTCTGCCTTCTCCCAGTGCTCCCAGAGTCAGGGTGAGGATCTTAGCACTGTTAATAACCTTTGTGTATGCGCTGCTCACACCCTCCCCATTGCACTCTTCTAAGCTACAGCTTCTCCCTGTCAGCAGAGCCCACCATGAATGCTCAGCCTAGTTAACATGGACAAACACTTTTCCTGGAACGGTAAGTTGTTTTTTCGTCATTGGCACATTAACAATAAACGAGGTTGATTGACAGCGCTAAGCCCTTCCTCCCGGCTCTGATTGGTTGTTTTTGATGGGCACTGGTGCATTTCTGCAGACCGCAATAATAACTCAGGGAGGAGTTAGAGGAGCTTGATTTTTTTTCACAGATTATTGTCTGTTTTATGTCATTGTTACATGCCAGGGTGATATTTTTAACAACCATCAAAAATCTTTTTTTTTTTTTTTTAGAAAAGTTACACAACCCAACTTTAACAAGCAGCAGACCTCTGCTCACACGCAAACATCCTTTTCATCGCCATCCGGGATTTCCCGGTGCAGTCCTACATGCTTACACTCACCTGTGCAACCCGTGGTTCCCTTGCGGACAGAGTATCCCAGGTCACAGTGACAAATGAATGACCCTTTAGTGTTCTCGCAGTTTCCACTCAAACAGATGTTGGGGTTCAGCTCGCACTCATCCACATCTAGATGGAGACAGGAAGGAAAATTGCAGGAAAGCAATCAAGCACGGTACTTTGCTTAAACAGACCTGCAATAAAGAGAAGGTTTATGATGATTAATAAAAGTTTTTGTGACTATAAAGGTTGTTTGTTTTGAAAAACCCAGCTGCGTGTTAGCGCAGATACACGCCTTTATACGAGGGGTCTCAAGCTTTTGCTTCTCGAGCAGGGAAGCCAGACGTCTAAATGTCACACATTCCTCCCTCCTTGGCGAAAATAACACAATGCTCACTAGCCCGTAAATCATGAACAACAACAACAAAAGACTCTCTGCTCTGAGAGGCACACACTCACAGAAATGAGTCATTAAAACTCATTCTCATGACTCATACTTTGGATACCCTTGAAGTGGATCATTACGTTGTCTCAGTAAATCCCAGAGAATCCAGACCTCCTGGATTTAATAAGGTCAGAGCTGTAGCGTTCGCCCGCTCACCCAGGCAGGTCTTCATATCCTCCGACGACATGAACCCATCAAAGCACAGGCACTGGAACGTCCCTGGGGTGTTGCTGCACTGGCCCCCATCGCAGACCTCGGGGCTCTCCTCGCACTCGTCGATATCTGAAGATTAAAGACACACAGGGGCAAATCAAAGCTACAACACAGACTTTTACGGCAGACACGCTGGTGTGTATTTAGTCGGGTCAATCCAGGAAAGAGCATGCGCCATAAAATAAACATGACACCGAAACATTGCTCTCAAATTACCACTGTAAAGCCTTGAATTCTGTTGGAAATTAAAGGAGTGAGAGCAAAACTGTGAACAGCATATGCAACCTGCAGATGAGCCAGCTTTGAAGCTAGAAAGAGATAATAGTGAGGGAACAACATCTTTCGTTGCCTGAAGACATTTCAAAGTAGGAAACAAAAGAAGACAGTTTTTTAGATCTATGGCTTACATTTTGAGTGCAGGTTTCCCATAACCATAT
Source organism: Alfaro cultratus (assembly GCA_903066825.1). NCBI lineage: Eukaryota > Metazoa > Chordata > Actinopteri > Cyprinodontiformes > Poeciliidae > Alfaro > Alfaro cultratus. The sequence continues at coordinate 6,696 of CAEFZX010024367.1, forward strand.
AGCGACATAATCACTACAGCATGGCATGCTATTACTACTCTTACCACTGACACTCTCAGAAATATAGCAGAACTTCGGTAACTTTTGAATTATTTTAGAATAATTTGAAGCATTGAACATGCCAGTGAGAATCAACCAGCTTCTTATCTCGTCTCAAGATTAGAAGTAGAAAGTAGGAATAAATATGCAAATTAAATTATATTATAGTCCATAAGTAATAAAATGATCAACTTTCTTATACACTGCAAAACAAAATACACCTACTTACCAGTGCAGGTTCTTAGATCAGGCATGAGCGCATAGCCGCTGTTGCAGCTGCACTCGTAGCTGCCCTCCGAGTTTGTGCAGAAAGACTCGCAGCCACCGTTCTCAATGGTGCACTCATCAATGTCTGAGCAGCAGAAAAAAACAAGATGAGTAAAAAAGGTTTAATAAATCAACAAAGCAGAAAGAGTCTGTCATCACAAGTGAACCAGTCACATATTTTACCACGTACCAACACAGTCCAGCCTGTCCTCGCTGGATTTGTAGCCTGTGTTGCATGTGCACTGGTAGCGGCCGATCATATTGACGCACTGGCCGTTCCTGCACAACCTGTCACTCAACTCACATTCATTTATATCTGCAAAAGAAGAAAGCCTCGATGAAAACTGGGCAAATTTAAAATGAAATTAAAAAACAAAACAAAACACATTAAATGGTTCGTTAAGTAGAATTAACAATGAGAACAATGTAAAACAGTGAAAAGTAATTAAAAATATAGATTTATTTTAGATGTGAATACATTTAAATTTAAAACATTTAGCAAAACATGTATTTTATCTTCCTAAAGTATATTACTACAATAGGGTTTTCTTTGATTTGACAAGATCCAACTTGAATATTATCATTCACACTGATGCACCATCAGCGCATCTGTCCAATAATATATGTCACACACATTAGCAGGCTCAGTGAGGCCACACACACACACACACACACACACACACACACACACACACACACACACACACACACACACACACACACACACACGCAGAGACAGAAACCCAGCCAGATGTCCCAAAGCTCCTTTTTCCCTATCGAAGTTATCGATAGTCCCAATCGGTAACTTCCTACATTCTGATCATCATCCTCAGGACATTACACACCCTAACAAAAATCCCTAAACAGGGGAGAGAAAAGAAAAGGAAAAAAGAGGAAGTTGATGTTATTGCTCACCTAAACATGCTGAGCCATCAGGGGCGATCTCGTGTCCTTCGGGGCAGATGCACTGGAAGCTGCCCTCGTTGTTTACACATTCACCTCCACGGCACAGGAGAGGGTTCCTTTCACATTCATCAATGTCTGGCAGCAGAGGAACACACAACACAGGCAAAATAACAGATATGTCAGACCTCTGGCTCTGACATAATTGTTTCACAACTTCAAAATTTCTAATAATATTAACTGGGTTGAACATGTCGGATTAGCTTTAGGGAACCTTGTTGCGTCAACAGCATGGAAGTATTTACCGTTTGCATGTTTTGTCTACCTACCTAACCCGATAAATGATTATAATACTACACTTATCACTTCCCTTTCCAAATGCCAACATTACCACAACATTGTCTCAGCTTCTATCTTGCTGTTTCAGATGAAAACTCTGCAATTCATAAGAATAAGAAAAATGCAATTGAGTGCCATCGATAACCTGGAAAGAAAAGCAGAATGCAAGGTATTGTCGAGCCATGACGGAGGCCGGCTGATTTGCTCCATCTTGAGGTCCAGTACCGTGGATTGTCTTCCAATAATTATAAATCTGGACCACCCTTATGGCTCTTTGTGGCGACAACTTGGGAAGCCTAAATTGGGGCTTTTCCAAACACAAATCAGGTGGAAGAATGATTTTAACTCCCATTTTGCTCCAACATGTATGTCATGTGTGAGAAAAAACAGACAAAGTAATACTAGATTACATCACCCAACCCAAAAGTGGGCTGCTCCACGTTTGGCATAAGTGCTTATAAGCACCTCATCAGGAATTTATGAACCTAAAGGGAGCTCTGGTGCTGGCTCTGTGTTGCAGGTCCTCCCTGTAGCTGAAGACTATTACAAGCTGTAATAGCTCTCTGCTTTCAGATCCTACCGCTTTAACCGCGTCAAAAAGATCACTCCTGCTCTCAAACGAAACGACCTTTCATAAATGAGGCATTTCTGCACACTGCTCAATCAATTTACCAGCAGCAGCAGAGCTGATCTGACGTACGCTTATTAAATCGAGTCATTGCTCACCCATGCAGTTTTTCATCATCATGAAGCCACTCTCGTAGCCCTCGAAGCATTCGCACTCAAAATCTCCGGGTGTGTTAACACATCTGCCCTGGCCACAAAGGTCCGGGGATATCCGGCACTCGTCGATGTCTACAGGAAAAAAAAAAAAAAGAAATACATTTTAGATTCTATCAAACATACTGAAAACAAGTTATTCACTTCATTTATTTCAATCACTTGTCAAAAAATTAGAAACATAGAACTGTTCCTATAAACTCACTGTTCCTGTAAAGTTAGGAGCATGAAATTGACCGAACTCAGATTCCTCAACTTGTCGCCCAAGTGAACCCATCGCCACTGCTCTAGAGTGCTGCAGCGACATGCTTTGCACAACTCCCTCTGGTTCTGGAAATCAGTTCTACTTAGCTATTGAGCTGATGTGAAAGCCAAATGAAGTTTGGAGGTTTAAGGCTGCTCACTCTGCAGATAGTTGGTGACTTCCGCATAGTGCGGACCTCGGCGTTGCTCTGTCTTCCACACTGGGATTTTTCCATGACTAAGCGAGCGAGGAAGTTTCATGACTGGACTTATTGCACAAGAACTACTACGTACTACACTGGAATTCACCGAGAACCTCAGACACAGTTTGTTGACGCAGTTGGCGGTCTGAGTGTTGGATTTTCACTCAGAAAACTGAGTGGAACAACTGAATTCAATGATTTGGAGGGAAGACGCCATAGATTTGCTAACACAGTTTATATAAGCACTTCTTAAGTGACTACTATTTGTATCTCTAATACCTTGTAGGAGTCAGTTCATGCCATTATCATTGATCTACTTCTTCTAGCTTATATTTTTATATGAAACTATTGAATAGTATGGAAAAACAAGCTGCTGTAAAATTTTAGGAAAGTGTACAAGAAGAAAAACTGGCTTCTGAATTGGAGATGAATTCCTATTTTGTTAAAAAATAGACTAGCACAAAAGGACAAGGTAGGTCGTTTCCATGCCGAGCTAATGGATTATAAAAAATTAAATTAGCTGAAAAGAGACTGCTGCAGGAACAGAACACCATAAAGTGAAGTTAAGCAAAGATAAGGTGGCTCCTCTCTCAGATTCCTCCCCAGACTAAAAGCTTTGACCTTTTCGATTTTAAGCCACATTATGAAACGCTTTACACTGGAATCTCTCTCACCTGAGGTAACGCATCCCAAGTATCATTTAATCACTTAGAGCCTTTAAAAGAGCTCCGAATCCATAAACTGTAATGCCATTTAAACCTCAAGTGATGTGTGTACATTTCAGTTCAGCAGAAACGCAGTTAACCAGACAGCGTGGGACCAGCGCCAGCATATCCCCAGCAGCCAGGTTCCCATTAGACTGAATGAGCTGAGTGTAAGTAATGGCTTAACATCGCTTTACCGTGATTAGAGCTGGCAGAAAGATGGAGTGAAAAGAAATGATGAAGAAAGGCTAAAATGGTTGAAAGCCAGCCAAACTGAATAAGTTTCAGGCTCCTAACGTAAACATAGAAGCTAAACATACGTCTAAAGGCATTTTGAACCACTGATTCTGAATTTTTTACAGAGTTACTACCCATTTTTTTATATCAAAATGTAGTATTTTTTCTGATTTCGATACTCTTTTGGCCAGTTTTAAAAGAAAGAGTATGAAAGACATAATGAATTGTTGAATATTTCCACAGATCTTAAACTTTAAATGTGTAATTTGTCAAAGACAGGTTGTTGGGTGGATGGGCAGGCGGATGGATCGTAACAAATGTGATACCAGATGTTCCACATTTTTGTTTGACAACTTTCACAAAAGTCTCTCACCGGTACAGTTCCTCTCGTCCGAGTCCAGGGCATAGCCGCTGTCGCAGCGACAGCGGAAGCTGCCGATGGTGTTTCTGCATCTCCCGTTAGAACACAGAGTGTTTATCATCCTGCACTCATTTATGTCTGAGGTTTAAAGTGGAAGGAGAAACCGGTTAGAGTTCAATCGATGGGACACCTTTTGTAGGGTCGCACTCTACCAACAATACCTTTGAGGAAGGGTCTGCCATTGATGAAGTCCCCTCTGTGCGAGAAGCCGGGGCCCCGAGGACACAGCTGGTTGAACTCCGGTGTGCCCTGTTCTGGACATTCATCACATTCAGGCCCCCAAGCAACACCGACGGAGCAGCAGCAGGCATCCACCCTGTGTTTCCCTGATATGGGCGTCCCACAGCGTTCGTCGTCGTGGGTAAGGTAGCAGTGCTCGGTACGCAGGTCTTTCAATCACAGAATGTTAACATGCATTAGATATCTGAATTTAAATAATACATACATCATTCAGTGACAAAATGAACGCTTTACCAATGCACATCCTTCCACTGATGTCAACAGTCATCCCTGGAGGGCACTGACAGAAAAAGGATCCCTGTGTGTTGACGCACTTGCCATTTATGCACACACCCGGAAACACTTGACACTCGTCCACATCTGAGAGTCAGCCGAGAGAGAGGGGGAAAAAAGGAACGTCGAGAGCCGAGCTGAGTGCTCCACATTACTGAACTCAAAGGTAAAAGCAAAATGTTCTGCATCATGAAGTCCTCACAGCAGCCCATTACCTTCACAGTTATTTCCTCTGACTCTGGCAAAGCCTTTACCGCAGATTGGATCTGAAGAGAGGAAGGGGTACAATGCAATGCAAGTCACTAGTGGTGTCTGATTAAAAACAAAGAGGACACCACAGGTTGATGAAGTCAATGTTAGGCTAGTCAAAGTAACCGTTCAGTTCACTATGATAGCCAAACAGCTTTGCTTTTTACAGTTTTGGTTGTTTTAAACTGGGTAAATTACTGCTGTAGATATGAGCGAGGTTAGGATATAAAGGTTGAAAACCCACAGGTTGTAGTTATATACAGAGAAAATGCTATTTGTCATTAAAAATGTGGTTAATATATGCTAATTTATAAACTTGCTACTATGAAAAAACAGTGAGGATTCCAGATAGCCGAACTAAAGTGAAATTTGTGCTAATAATGAGGGAACAGACATGATTCATTCACGGCAACTATTGGTTAATAATAAACATTGTTAAAAATGATACAGTAATTATGCCGAGAGTCTATTTTATGGTAAAATAGTCCATATTTTATGGACTAAAAAAAAAAATTAAGAATTGTTACTCGATTGTTGCCATACTATTACAACTTAACAGAATCTAATTTAATATGAAATCATTTTGATAATAAAACTATATCACCTAAGTATTATTTTTGTATTAATTCAGTTCATTTTAATTCAGCTTTTATTCCAAGCTATTGATTTCTACCCTGGTGCTGTATATGGTAACTTTAGATGAGAACGGTTAGCAGAAATATCCACACTGATCTAAAGATAAACATGTAATAGTGACAGAAGTGGAAAACATGCTTCTAAAGAGCAAATAAAGTTTTTGCTATGCATAAAACACTTTGAAATTGTTCAAACATGATTTGTTCTACACATGCCTGAGCAAATAACAGTAAAAAATGTAGATATGATTCATACTATGTGTACTAGTCCAGCTTTTCAGTATTTCAATAGCTTCTGATGCAGAATATACATGTGTTACGTTAGCAGTTGGTTCGTCAGGCACCATATGGTGGAATATTTTCTCAATATACATCCAGAAATACCGTCAGTTTCCAGCTAGCGGTGTTGTGTAGACAAAGCCTTGGAATCATAAAAATGCAGAAAACGGCCATCACCTTTTTTACATTTAGCACATGGACTGTTCCAGGCTTCTCCCAGCGTGGCGCAGCAGTGCGATTTCAGGGTAGCTCCATTGATGTTGACCTCACAGCGATCGTTGACTATCTTCAGCCAGCAGGTGCTCTTAGTTGTCTCTGTTTCATAAAAGAAAATCTCGTAGTGAACAAAAATACTTTAACGTGTAGGGGGGGAAAAAAGTGCCCATTTCATTTAAAGAATATTTGTGGTTACGGCGTTGAAGTAAAGCCACTCTTTGTTTACCAATGCACTCCAGTCCAGTTTTGTCCAAGGAGCTGCCCACTGAACACGAACACACGAAGGACCCCGGGCTGTTGATGCAGTCTCCGTTGACACACGGGGAAGAGTCACACTCATTGACATCTGTGAGCACAAACAGATATTCACTATCGTACAGAGAAAGAGATAATTGCACCAGGGATTGAGCATTGGTCTAACCTTCGCAGGCAACGGTTTCAGTATCAAAGCGATATCCTTTTGGGCACTGACAGGTGAAACTCCCGGGAGTGTTCCTGCACAGGCCGTTGTCACAGAGATGCCCGTTCACTAAACACTCGTCAATATCTAAAAGACAAATCAAAAACCAATACACGGCATCAGTTTTCTCCTGGGGGCTTCTGTTAGCACATGTTTACTGAAGTTCACCTACCGACACAGTTTTTGCCCGTGTGGTCCACCTCAAAGCCGTCGTTGCAGTTGCATTTGAACGACCGCAGCATGTTCTCACAGATTCCATTCTGACAGATGTCAGGGTCCAGGGCACATTCATTTATATCTGAAAAGGCAAAGAACAACCTGCTGAACATGTGAGTGAAAATGATCAGATCACAAACCACTTTCAGCTCAAGCTGCACTGCCTGTCTGACATGCAATTGTTTGCTATTTTCTTTAACCGGGACAACAGATAAGGACAAGTCTGCATATTTCTCCTCACCTCTCCCGTCGCCTGTCGTGCCGCGACCACTGGGACACAGAGCCAGGAACTCAGCTGCAACAAAACACAAACACACATTGGATGAAGAAAGCAAATAATTTACATGCAAGAAAACATAGCTTTTACCAGAGTTTAAGAAAATGCAAGGACATTTCGTACCATACCATTATCCATTTACATGCATTCTTATTTTGCTGAAATGTATATAAAGCTCCTTTTATGTGGTGTTTCTCTGGTGTCCTTTAATTTAAACTCTTTAACTGGCAGGACTAATGAGAGGCAACTAAACAAATTATATTGCAACACAAGAAACACGAGATATACACAGCTGTGTTTCATGACCAGATGACACGTCTTTCAGTCAATCAATTGTTACAAAGAATAATATTTTTTCTTCATTTTATTATAAAATGGCATGTCAAAGACTATTTACATATTGGCAATTACAAGCGATTAATTGTACATGTGAACACACAAACAAACGCTGTGCTGGTAATAGATGTTTGAGTTTGCAATCAGCGCAATTCATTCTTTATTTTTAATGCTCAGCTAAAATAGGTCTACATTTAAACTTATGTAATGTCTTAAAAACAAATTCAGATACCAAAATAACTTTGGTTTTAAAATCAAATACAAACCAGTTTTAGCCTAAAACGCTTTGAGGCACTTAGACATCATTTGGTTGGATTTTCAACAGGAAAATGCTCACTGAGGATTGTTTCACCTGGTATTGGTGAAACAATTACTCAAATTACTCTAATATGAGTAAAATTTATTAAACGCAGTGTGCAAAAATGCTTTCAAAGTCCGTCTGAAGAAGGATCGGGTATAATACATTTACAGAGGAAAAGAGATTTAAGTTCCAGTACCAGAGCTCTCTGGTGGGCAGGGCTGGCAGGGCTCTCCATAGGCGTATGCCGTGTTGGCACAGCAGCACTCTGACTTGGTCACCGCTCCAAATAAAGGTCGGACACACTGCCCGCGCTTGTAGCCACCGTAACAAGAGCTGCGCATATGTGTGTCTGTTTTGGAGAAGAAAAAAACATGTCGGCATGTATGTGAGAAACCAAAACTAAGGTGAAAAAAAAGATCCCAAAAGCAGATGAAAATAGACCAACACGGAAGGAAAAGAATGGCAACAGTCAGCAACTGCAATAAACATTCACACTAGCGAAAACAAATGGCTGTTCTATCCGTACTCTCCCTGGATTTAAGGCATTCTCCTGCACTGATATCATCTTTATGAGTTCCCACCCGGAGAACAACAGCGTTTCGACATGTCTCACAAATAATAATGCAGTGTCATTTTGGAAAATGTTGGAAAGTTGAAAACAACAAGGCAGAAGAAGTTCTAGTTTTCAATAAGTGTGAGCGCCAAGAGGCTCAAAAACAATCAATTCAGATAGTTGGCAGAAATCCTTCTTGTCTTCATATTAAGCTTCCCTTGTCTAAAAAGGAATCATCATAAATTTTAGGATATATTAATTTTAGTAGAGAATGACAAAAACACTTATGTCTAAAATATTCTGGACTATTGTCGCGCTCGGAAGAAACCGATTCTGTCTACAGGTGCACCGTTTATTATGAGAGCTCAAATAGTTATTTCACTCTGTGGCATACAATTACATTTGTTGGATGTCAGAATCAGCAGGAGATGTATTTATTTTCCTCACTGTAGCATCCTGAGAGATTAAATTGTCCATAAAATCTAATTTAACAACAATGGCGAAACCTGTTCACTTGTTACATGAACTGGTGGATCATCTCATCTAGTTTAGGGAAACACTAATCAGGGAAAAAAGGTAAAATTCAGGGTTAGAAGTCACAAAGCATGAAAACTGTGTGCTGATGTATCAGAAAACAGTTTAGTCAGCAGTGACTAAGCAACTAGAGATACACAAACCTCCAGCAGACAAACATTTGTTCATTCCTGTTGACAATAAAAGTTGAATAATTTGATGGAAAACTTCAGGAACGGGGCTGCATGGTGGAATAGTTATCTGAGCTGTTAGCTCACAGGTGGGTTCACATCCCAGCCCGTGTTTACAGGAAGTTTGACCATTCTTGCTGTGCATCTGTAAAGTATGGCAGTGGTTCTGTGATGGTATTTCATGGTATGGTAAACACTGCAGAATATCAAAATCGGACATTACTTACATGTAGAATAAGTTGACTGAACCACATCAATCATTTTAGACGATGCAAGAGACGAACTTTAACCATGTGTCAGATTTCTGCTTGCCATATTTATTTTACAGTGAAGGAAATGACTCACTTATCCAGTCAAAACTTCTAGTACGGTAGCTCACCAACACAGACTCGTCCATCCAGACCCACCGCCATCCCCGCCATACACTCGCAGCGGAACGATCCCTCTGAGTTGACGCAGTGTCCGTTCATACACATGCCGGGAGTTTCGCACTCATCAATGTCTACAAACAGAAGCACAACATTTATTTTCTTCTCCTCTCATTTCTGCAGCAAAGCCTCGGTGTCACCTGTGGCATCTCACCGTAACGCCAGTCACAGTCATAATTCCTAGCAGTGATGTGGCCTGTGTGCCATTATGCTCATATTTAAGGAATTGAAGGAATTGTAAGGAATTGAGCCAGATTTTACTGAAACCCAATGATCCCCTCTGCCCGCCTTTCTCTCCCCCAGGATCCTCGTAAGCTGCACATTTCATTTGTGACTGCATACATGAGCACACTTCTCCCACGCCCTTGTTCTGTTTGTTTAATCTAATATGACTTGATGCACTCAGCGTGGCGAGTTAACCCTGGAAAGACACATTTGAAGGGAGAATGTTTCCCATTTATCTGCAGGGCATGTGAATTTCATTTTTTGTCTCTGATAGTGTCAAGTAAAAATATGTATATATATCTGTTCAAGGAATTCTATAGTCATTTTGTTGTTTTAATGTTAAAAAGAGGCCAGACGCATTTTCTCTTTGCTCCAAATAGGTTTAGACAGGCTGTTAGAGGCAGAGTTAGGCAGAAAAAGGCAGATCCTGATTGCCCACATGTCCAGCTGTCCTGTCAGGAAGCAAAAGGGGTTTTGTTTCCAAGACATTTAGGGGGACTTTTTGCTTTTTACCCCATCTGTTCAGACTCACTGAACAGCAGCAATAAAATACCAGAGAGTCAGCCACCCAGCAAACTACATGCTATGCAAAAGGAAAAACTGACGGAAACTTTCAGCTGAACAGTAAACCATCTCACCAACACACCTACACACATGCGTCCGCTGGTGTCCAGCAGGAAGCCGGGTTTGCAGATGCATTTGAAGCTGCCGTCCTCGTTGATGCACAGCCCGTTGAGGCACATGTTTCTGATCAGACACTCGTCCTGGTCTGTGGGAAAACAGAGGTTGTTAGCGAAGGCTCCAGGTAACGTTATTTGAATGAGTCTGAAGATCCAGCCAGCCAGCCGGATCGTTGGGGAAACTTGCCTATTTTCATCAGTCAATGGGCCAAAGTTCGGACAACTTAGGCAAATCACTATTTAACAACAAGCCAACAGGTCAGACTACTATACAAACATACAGTAAACCTATGAGTAACTTAGCATGGTTACCTAACAAACTTGGAGGTTTTGTATGGGGAGAGCTGAAGTACCAGCAGAGAAACAATTTTACACCAGAAGGCTTCAACCAGGGTTTGCGCTAACAACTGTGCCGCCTCATGGTTCCATATATTTTACTTACAATGTGTTTATCACCAAACCTGCTTGCTGGATTACATGTAAAGTGAAAGTAAAAACATCCAAAAGATCAATAATCAAGAATATCTTAATAGAAAGTTCTTAAAACTCTCCTCGCCAATACAGGCATGTAGAAATTCAAAACTAACACATTAGTAACATGTTTTTGTAAACACCACTGCTCCAATAATCATTTGTCTAATTAGATCAGAGGGCAAAGTAGCTAAACTTAAAATCTAAACTGCATGGGTTGTCATATAAGACATAGGCTACAAAGAAACTGCAAGTTTTCAGCTCAATCCATGATGGTGGCCAAGCAGTCGGAAATGCAAAAACATGACCTTTTTGTTCTGTGGACAAACCAGATGTTTTTACTATGTGCTGACTTATTTAGTGTACGGTGCAAAAAAGACTCAGGGTTAGATATTTTCTGTAAGTGTAAGAAAGAAAGCACAGAGATGTAAGATGCTTCTTAAAGCAGAGGTGTCCAGAGTCGGTGCTCAAGGTCTGGTGACCTGAATGTTTTAGTTCTTTTCTTGGCTCAATACACCTGAATCAAACAACAGCAGGTCTCTGTAGAACTTTGTGGACTATTAGGATCAGCTGTGTTGAGCAGAGACTCATCTAAAACATGACAACTGGAGCTGCACACCCACGATTTACAGGAAACAGTGTTTTCTATGGTATGTCGAGGCATGTCTGTGGTTCATTCAGAAGGTTGAGGGGAGTGAAAGAGACGGAGACTTTCAGCAGAAAGCAGTAAGAGAAAATTAAATATATGTTGCAAAGTTGCTGTATTTTATAATTTTTGGATTTTAGTCTGTCACTAGAACTGTTGGATTTTGAAAATCTCAAAGTTAGAAGTCATCATTTGGTAAGGAATACAATATTATACTACTATAATAAAATGACAATGCCAGCAGCATGTCAGTTTACCCTTCAACCTGGTTGAAGGTTTTTAATGTTTTGCACTTAGTTGTTGGATAAAGACTAACAGACTGTTGAACCAAAACGAAGAAAGACAACCTCATGCAAAATAGCAACTAAGCAAAGAGAGAGAATTAATGCAACTAAAATCCAAAACGCTCACATTAAGCCTACATTATAGTGTTGGACAATAAAAGATTTCACAGACAGCAAAAATAGTGCAAGTATTTCCATAACATTAATTACTCTGGTAAAGACTTTTGCATGTCCTCTGAAGCTCATTGAGCTGAAATCCACATAAAATTCCCAGGATGATCTTTTAAAATCCCACCCACTCTATTCCAGACCCCGAACGAATCCATGCTCCATTAAAAATAAACGTCACACCTACTGTGACCATTAAAGCGAACCACCCTTTAAAATCTGGCTCTGCTGCATAAATGTAGATCTCACAAATTGACGGACCTTGACAATTTTTGCCATCTGCTGAAATTTCGAATCCAGCGTTGCAGACGCAGTGGAAGCTGCCTTCGGTGTTCACACAGCGCCCGTTGTTGCAGATACGCCCGTTGGCGACACATTCATCCAGATCTGCAAGAAGCAAGAAGTACAGTAAACACACGCAGCTTCTTAAAGCGTACGCCTGCGCTTCTGCAGGGTGGGTGAGTGTGGATGTCACCTCGGCACTCTGTCCGAGTCGCAGTGGTCTGGAATCCGGGAGGACACTGACAGATGTAAGAACCAGGGGTGTTCATGCATTCACCGTGTGGACAAGGACTTCTGTCGCATTCATCGTCATCTGTAGAATAAACACTGGGCTTCAAAAAGCTTTCTCATATAAAGCAAGCTGAAAAAAAGGCAGCTAAACAGTTCTTACCGATGCACTCGCCCCTGGTGTCCAGCTTGAATCCCATGTTGCACTCGCAGCGATATCCAATGCCCGGCATGGGAATACACCGGCCGTTCAGGCAGAGGTTACGGAAAGCCTGGCACATGTTGGTGATATTCTGTGTCTGGATGATAACAGGACCTGACAGAAATAACAACAACACATACATTCAACAACTGGCAACATAAACATAGTATCATATTGTATAACAATCTATGCGGTACCAAAAAGCATTTAGACAAAGTCAGAGCTGTGTTGCTGTAAAAGGTTGTTGAATCCAGGGTGCACAGAGTTCAAGTTTCTGAAGACGTGCAAGCTCAAAATGAATACATGAATTCTAAGACAGCCCATTATAAACAAGGCAACTCAGAAATAAAGCAATCAAATGAAGCAAGCAAACATACTTACATCAAGCATATGTGTTTGTATCATCTAGAGTTGAGATGAACGATTATGCGTTCTTGAAATAAATTATGCTATTTTGTCTCTATGAAGTACCTTAAATCTTATGTTCATAAGGAAAATAGTCTCCAATTTTGTTTGTCCATAATTCACAAGACAAAATAAGCTGTTTCAAACAAAAACAGTTTCAGGACGTTTTAATACGATAAACTGTATCTGAAATGTGAAATACGGTTTTCCATCCACAATTGCATTCACAAAAAGAGCAGGTTTCTTTATATTCCTACGATTAATAATTATTGATATAATAAACATGGAAGACTTTACAGTCCATTGAAGGCTGCAGAGGAAAAACCACATCGAACATTAATCAATGTCTACTTCCTATTGATCCCTTCAGGAAAATTAACTATTTGTCAACAACACATTACTGGTTAAGCTAAAGATCAATGTTCTTTTCTACATTGGTGTAGGAAAGAGCATTGATTCTTATGGAATGGACCAGGAATGTCCAGAGATGATAAATTACGTTTCCAATATGAGCTGCCATATGAATCCGCCTGCTACTCTCACACAAAGACCAGATCATGGAAACCAGGTCTGATCATTAAATTAGACATGGACTTTTAGCCAACTTGGAAGCGTGGCCAATAAACAGTTCTTCCTCTCAACAACTAAGAGCTTAAATATGTGAAATCTTCCTCATAACATTTAATCCTAACTAAGACTGCCTGCTAAGTGTCCTTTGGCACATCCAAACGTGTTTTAACGTGAAAGAACTTGCAGAATTCATCGTCAAAATGGAGAATTACAGATAGAAGTAATTCAGTACTGCACCAAGTAATGATTTCTAAACAATTTTAATAACATAAAATAAGATAACCTCCATGCTCCCCTCTCTTGTCCCATTTCAGAGAGTAATGCAGCTGATGGCTTTTCTATAAGCAGAACAATCAAAGAATATTTTGGAGGCAAATGTGGACAGAAGAGCAAAAAGTCTCCAGAGATGGAAGGCTGCTTTATTCTACATTTATGAAATAATTCACAGTTGCACAAAATTCTAATATGTTGTCTTAAGAATATTAGTCTTCAAATGTTTTTAGACATATCCTGCCCATAAACCTGTAGTACTTTGACCTGTTTTATGATCTCAAATGCCTTCTAGTTCGTTAGCTTAAGCAACAAACTACTTTTTCTTTTTTAAGAAAACCAGAACGCACCTGGAGGAGGAGGAAGAGGTACTTGTGGTTGAAACGGCCCTGGACCTTGGCCTGGAGTTACGCCCGGTCTTTGGACTGGGATGTGACCGGGAACCTGGATGGGAATTTGACCAGGAATGTGACCAGGAACTTCTCCAGGTATTGGGATTGGGTAGATGCTGGGTAGATTAGGAGTCCCAGGGATCCGACCGGGAATCACCACTCCGTTGTTAGAATCGGGTATCTGGATGCACAGTCTCTGGAACTCCTCTACAGCGATCACAATTACAAACAAAATGTAAGTAAAATATTTGCGTTATTATTTAATTTTTTTTTTAAGACTTTGAGATCACTTGAGATCATTTGAGACTCTACCTGTTCCACGAATGGGGCACATCTCCGGCGTGGAACCGTCAGACCAGCAGCGCCCACTGTCACAGCAGCACTGCATTTTAGTCATCAGCTGTGAGTTTTGGCTGGCACAGCGTCCGTCCACCAGGCTTCCGTAGCAGTATCCACCGCGAGCGTCTGTGAAAAACGACACAGCGTGAAGTGAGTTAAACAAATCACGCTGCATGATTATGACCTGCGCTGTCCGCATGTTGAGAAACTGGCAAGAGTAGAATCAAACAGAGGTCGTCGTTTCAGACTTTCCATTATTTGGGGATGGAGGTAACTTCCAAAAGTCATCAATTCATGTTTTATGAGAACTTTCTCTCCATCCTGCAGTTTCTGGCTCCTTGCTTCAGCATGAGTCACACTGAAGTTGCCTATCAACATAAAAATGCAAGTTTTGTTTCATAGCCAGCTAAACCAATGTGAGCCAGCGTAGAGCCATTTTCCATCACCTTATCGTTGGTTAATTTGAATGATTCCAGGTATGCATGAACTGAAAAATTAACAGTAAAAAGAAAAACAATCTGCCCTTCAGGGTCTAGACTTGTAGCGTTGCTGCATGGGAAGTAGACTAAAATGTTTGGCACTGCAGCTTTTTGGCACGGAAGACTCAGACATTCCTTCCAAGCATGCTCTCCTGAGGGGGTAATGCGAGCGTGTGTTTGCATATGTTTCTGTGTGCATGCATGCGAGGGTGATAATGCGCTTGAAGGTCAAATGGATTATTCCGACTCGCATTCTTCCCTGGTCTGTTTTGGTTGAAACTGAGCTTAAGGAGGGACTTTTTCAGCTTTTCTGGAAATCATCATCGCAGTTCCGGTGGACTGACAGTCAACTGCACGCACATTTCTCTTCCTCCAAAAGTCAAGCTCGTCTTACCTCACTCATAATGTCATTTTTTTCCCCAAAAAAGCTTAAACTTGTCTTTTTTATTGCTTGCTTCAGAGAAGTCAGTGTTTCTTAGTATTACCCCAAACTTTCTGAAGGTTAATCGAAATCTTTCTTCAAACTTTGAATGCCTTTTTATTGATGTCCGATCCAATATTTAAACATCTGTTGACAATCTATTTTAGGGAATGAGTCTTCAGGATTCAGTATGGCACTTCTAAGTGTTTCAATTTTGTCTGAACAACTGTACTATCTTTGTTCCTTTTCATAGACGGTTAGGGTTAAATAATGGAAACTTAATTTGTTTCTTGACAGAATTCTGGTAAAAAAGAAAAGAGAAAACAAATTTAGTTGGCTCTTAAGCTGTGTGGTTTGGGATTATCTCTCATTTTTTTAAGTGTGAATCAAGTGGAAGAAACAAAAACAACACTCTTTAGAGAATGATTTGGCACTGGACTGCAAATTAAGGAAACTAACAGCAAAAAATTTAAAAGAAAAACCTGATAAACTATTCCTGAAGATCACTTAAAACAATAAAAGTCTAAAGATGTACATGTATAAGGCAAATAAAGAATGACCAAAGACTTTTGCACAGTACTGCAGTCCATTGTTGTGGAACTACAGACAGGCACTTGACTACTGACCTAAATTCTTCCAGATGGAACAATGGATGCGGTTCAAATTTTTCTTCCCTAAGTGCCAAACATCGGACTCATGGAAAAAAGAAAGAGGTTGAAGCATCTCCTTCCTGACTGAAATGTTTTACTTTCTGTGTTTGAGTTGCCAGAGACAAACAACGACAAAGCGGACAACACAATAAACCTGTTTGTCATTTAATGGGGCGTGATAGTCGGTGTGACCTGGAACTCACCCAAACACCTGGATCCGTCGACAGAGGTGTAATATCCCTGGGGACACTTGCAGAAGTAGCTGCCAACGGTATTATAGCATTCACCCACGCCACAAAGACCAGGAATGTTCGAACACTCATCCAGATCTGCAAAGAGGAGAGGATGGAAACGAGACGTGGTCACAGGATATTAACTCCAAAGGCCACGGCAGATTCTCTCCTGTGCGAGCAAAACTCAACTTTCCTTGAAGCGCTCATAATCAGACACGACATCTTTTAGAGAACACACTGTAACTTAGACGTGTTTCAAATGTGTTTTACACAGTCCAGAGGTTTTCCGGCAATTATTATTGGGCATAAAATAGCACATATTCTCTCTGAAGAAGAGTGCCAGGATAACAGATTTAAAGCTGGTCTGGAAATGATCAAAATTTATGGATTTCAGAGCCAGTATTTCTCACAGACTTGCTGTTTTATTCAAGTCATGACGAAGATGGAAATATTTAACACATTCTGGGTCGTTCTTGAGCCAAATTTGAGATTAATAAAATAGGGTGGAATTAAAATAACAATGTTCAACAAATCAGTTTTATCTACACATACATAAAACTTTATCTTTTCCATGTTTTTCTTATTTAAAGTTGAGAAAACTGCACAGTGCAATGAGGGGTGGGCAATATGGTCTTAAAGATTTTTCATGATATTTTGTGGTAATATTGTTGTAATATTGGGGTATCTGTTACTTCTTTTGTGGTTAACTGTGTTGCTGTGATTGCATGGCACAGCAATCGTTTCCCAACAAACACAAATATTGTTCTTGAAACCATTTGTAATTGGTTTCTTTAGGACGCCAGTCACACAAAGAAATGTGACTGGTTTGCATCACTAGACTGCTCACACTAAATGCATTTTATTTATTTATTTATTTATTTATTTAGCTTACTTTATTGGTATTTAGTGATACACTCAGTGAAAGAAACAGTAGAGAAAATAAAGTAATCCTGACAATGTGGACAGTTGTTTTTTACTATTATTAGGAATTCATAATGACAACAATAAATCAAAATTCTTATCATGATAAGACAAAACGATAAGCGATGCGATAAATGCCCATCCCTGAGTACAACACATATCTGCCACTACAGGTGACACAACCAAGTTAAAGTTTTTTTTTCCAACAGAGCCGGATCCATTAGGATAGTTTTCGCCCTAAATAAATTAAATCAGCATTTCAAAACTGCTTTTTTGTATTTTACTCAGCTTAAATTTGCCTGATCGGAAGTATTTTTTAGTACAACAAACAGTGAAAACAGAAGATGTGTACTGTAACTATGAGGGAACTTTAATATAGAGCAAAACGATAAAAACGCAGCATTTCTCTAAAACCTCAGCTTTAAGAGCTGTACAGCTGACGAAAACTGACTGCTACTTTGGTTTAATTAAACTTATTTTAAGGGAAAAGTGTGTGGTCTTTTCCCCACAAAGTAAAAACCCAAATACCATTACTGAGATGAAGTAAACCACAGAGACGGATGTGGTTCTCTCTTAATGTTTAGGCTCTTTTAAATATTTCTTAGTGTACTCTGTCATTCAAGCTGACTCTGAAAGTCAGTCAGTTCACATGATCCTCACCACCACGACTCAAAGCTTAAAACTCACCTTCGCATTTCTGCGAGATCTCGTTGAATTTGTGCCCAGCGGGGCATTTACATTCAAAGGACCCCACTGTGTTGATGCAGTTGCCTCCTTGGCAGATGCCAGGGATGGCCTGGCATTCATCCACATCTGGACAAAAAAAACCCCAAAAAACATGTAGTTAATGCCTAGTTCCCATTCCATAGTTACAAAAAATTAACACATTAGGCAGCATACATCTTTTCTGGGTCTGTCCTCCTTTGACTTTTCTTTGTTCATCATTGTGATGAGGGAAAAAGAGAAAAGAAAGAGAAGATTTCCTGCAGGAGGAACAGAAAGTGAAGCAAAGAAAAGTGAAGAAACATTAGCAAAGTATTTGAAGCAGGGTGTCGAGTTTAACAGAGCGCTAAACCCTCAATCACAGAACATTACCAAGGTAGAAGGGATACTCATCGCTGAGACAGTGCAACGGGTTTATGCACTATGCTGATGACTCTGTTTAATTCATTTAACAATTTTGAGCAAATAAAATCAAGAAATGAGGCAGAAAATCTGCAGGACTCTTTGACCTTGAGTGGTCTCAGAGTACTCCATGTTCCAGTAGGTCTCTGGCTCAGGTCCGCCTCCCCTGCAGAGGTTCTGATGTTATTGGGTCTGAGGCAGCGAGGCACAGGGCCGTCTTACCAGAAATGAGCTCTCCCACGTGGCACCGCCACTGACCCGTGTTACTAATTCTGACAGTCCTGTCACAGCGGGTGTCTGTGGGCATTCCATGCACATGTGGGAGGCACTGCCACCCACCCAATTTAACCCAATTAGAGCTAATCCTCTGTAGCAGGGGTTGAGGGCATGACAGGGAAAAAAGGGGAAGAGTCGGAGGAAAAGCGAGTTAAGACACAAAGGGATAGAAGTAACTGGGAAAAGAGACAGAGGCAAAGAAACAGGACTAAATTAGAAAAAGAAACGAGATTTAGGCTTTATGAACAGACTTTACCTTGGCACGCCCCGGTGCGGTGGTTTGGTATGAACCCTCTTCGGCAGGGGTGAGGCTGAGCGGGGCACATCTCACAGGGGTGACCCCACGCCCGTCCGACTGTGGCACAGCACAAGGTTTTTGTGCAGACGATTCCTGTGAGCTGGCCTTGGCACATCTGGTTGTTCACGGAGGCAAAGCATGGCCCGGTTCTGTAGTCTGCCAGGAGAAACCAACAGTACATTTTAACTCAAGATGTGTAGTTACCTCTTTACCGGCAGCACTAATTGCAAAGAGGTTGTAACACTCAGTAACCAGTAGGGCATGTAGACACAACAAAAACCCATCCAAACTGTGATAAGAAAGCCAAACAAATATGTTAGTGGGATTGAAGTTGGACTTGTTGAACCTACAGTAGCAGTGCAGTAGATGGTAGCGATCCGACTTTAGAGTTAGGAGGAAAATCTCCTGGGGAGAAAAGCAAACACCTACTCCGAGCAGAGCCATATAAGAGCAAACTCCTTCCATCTAAAACTACTGAAAATGAGAATCTTACTGCATTTTGACTGAACTACCAATTAGATATTTTTTAATCTCAGTCAATATTTGATTAGAGTTGTAATAGTAGTTTGTTTTAGCATTTTTTCAACCAGGTGTCCTAAAAAAGACATTCTCCGCCTGGTAAAGCCACTGAAGAAACCTCCCACGTTTTTATATAGTATATTTAAGTATTATTGGCACTTGGCAAGCCAAAGAAATTGTTACAAGATTAGAGTCATTTAGAAGCACCGTGAGAATCCCATGTCGCTAACAGCAGCTAATTTAGCGTCTGCTTTCAAGCTTCCTGTCCTCTTCGTAGGCCTATGTTGCGGTTTGAGTCTGCATTTGACATGGGGACAACCTCAACTCGAACATTCGGTGTTTTGTGCCTTTTAAAAACAAACTAAACCAAACTAAACTAAAAGAAGATTTTGATTCCTTTTGTATTCTGAACACAATGTCACATCTGGATGTTTCATTAAACCCTACACCACTTCAGTATTCAGATAGTAAACCATCAAAAGCTTTTTCAGTGGGTTACAGGCAAACATAGTAGGTATGTCAGGCATCAACAAAATCAGAATCCAACTTCTGGAGCGCACTTCCATCAAACGTGATGAAAGGGCCACAGATTGTACAGGAAGGGACTCTGTTATGAACTCATTGTCTGTTCTTGACATTTGAACTGGCCAGACCCTCAGGTGCAAGAAACATTATAACATTGAACTTGTCTGTCTGTGTTTGAGAAAAAACAGAGATAAAGAGGAGTTCTGGATAATCTTAGAAGACAGCTGCAGAGTGTAAGTATCACCTAAAAATGTGTGATCTAAGGATGATTTCACCACCATAGTTTGTTTTCCCCACCTTTGCGATCAAACTCAAAGCTTGCCAAGATACAACCTGGTGTGCTTTTCCCACCCGACTCAGATAATATCTTTTTTTGAAAAAATGAAGCTCTCACAGTTTACTAAAGTAGCAGAGTTTCAATCACCCTCACCACTTGGTGTGCAGACATTCAGCAAATCAGTCCAAATCAGTTGATGAGTTTGCTAACTTGTCGTTTTTTTTGTGGGGGTGGGAATGGGGGGGAGGTGATCAAGAAAACCACATGAGAACAAGAGTACCAAATGTAAATACAGGGAGCATGTGCCGTGCTCTAAACTAGTGAAAAACCATTAAATACCATCATTAGTGTGTTTCTGGCTATTTTTCAGGCAAAATTAGAAGCATACTGAATGGTTATGAGAAGATGTCTTAACAGTTGCATAGGAAAGGGTGCGCCGCCACTGTTTGTTGGCTTGGTTACTCTACGGCATCCCACAATGCAACACATACCTGACTACGGCAAGGCGTTTGATCAAGCTTGCACCTGGTAGCTGTGTCTGCATCAGATTCACACGATAGACCATGGACTGCTCTAGAGCTCGTTTGGAAGCATACCGTGCCCAACTCCTCCAAATGGTCTGGGCACACAAACAAACCACACCAAGGAGGGAAAGGAACCAGAGTTCGTTTTAAATGGGCAAAACACCTCAGGTGTGAGAACTCCCTTACACTACAGTCCTCGTGTTGTAGTGTCTAGTGGCAGAGGCGGGTGGGAGGCACATGTATTGTGTAGTTTGGAGAACTTTTATTTTTCCAATGATACAAAATATAGGGGATAAGTTCTTAAAGTCAGCAGAGCCTAGCTGGCAGGGTGTGTTTCTGGAACATAGAAGGTGATTTCCACACTAACTACAGCACCCTAGAGGTTAAACTAAATGGCTTACAACAAATATGATAGTGTGAAGAAAGTCCCTCCATCAAGACCACTCTCCTCTCCTCCCCTTCAAACCGGTTCAGATCTCAATCCCCTGAGCCAGAGGCTGGTATGCATTTGTGTTCTCCTTCCAAATGCCACTCCTTAGTTGAAAACTCCCCGCCGATTTGACAAAATCACAGTTTTATCAGGTGAAAGATTTTCGAAGATGGTAAAACACTGATAGTGGAAAAGAAAGACAAGGAAAAACACATCAGTCCCCAAAACATTCTGGCTACGATCCAAAGGCAAAAATCATTTCCACATTTCAGAGCTCGCAGCAGACAGCAAGAGGGAAGAGGGAGACCAGCTCCAACAGTACAGTCATTTCAAACAAACGAGACATTGTGCGTTTCCCGTGTGGACCGGGGCCCAGCCCAGGCCCGTCACGTGCACCACAGCCTCCACGGTCTCTGTGCCTCTGGCACCGGTCCTGTGTGAAACAGAACTGGGTCATCTCTCATTCTGTCCCCCTCCCTCCCGCTCAGACTCGACTGGAGTCCAAATACTTTCTGATTTCCAGGCACAAGTCCGTCTCCAAACAGCTACAAAGTAGCAGCGTTTCAATCACTCTCCAAACCGATCAGACTCTACACGTCACATTCCAAGAACTTCACACCCAATAATCAACTCAACATCTACAAAAATATTCTTTCAATTCTAAATAGTGATTCAAAAACTAGTTGTTGTTTTTTATATATAGACTTTCTGGTTTGTTCTGATTTCTTCAGTCCCAATTCTGGTTTTGGAAAATTCACATTTTCTTTATTCCGCTCATGGCTGCCAGTGATTAGGGCTTCATCTACTCTAGATGACAAAATCAAGACGTTTCAATATCAGAAGATCTCAAGCCACAACAACTTTGTTTAAAATAGATCCATATCATCAATATGTTTAAAGGAGACCAATATGAGTAAGACTTGGACACCTTTGTTAAGCATGTTGTTATTTGTTCAAGATACAGAAGAGTAAAGACGGACAGATCCTATAATCTTACACACATACATAAAATGAAGAGGAAATGAGAAGAAGGGTCAGTGCTTCAATCCCTATGCTTCGGATGTTGGTGGTGAAACAAAATCAAAGGTACTAGCAAAAGGTTACTCTCAAAAACCAGTCAAGGAAACCTAAAAGCTATATTTCTTTAACCTGACAGTCAAAGGTTTTGGCTAAAAAACAAATACTTTATCTCAATTGCATTTGCATTTTTAGGTCTTAGCATTTGCCATAGTTTTTCATTCCTGAATACTCAGCGCCACGACTGTAAACTACTTCCTAGATGTACACTTTTTCAACTTTAAATGAACAATAGCAACAAAGTACTGTGTGAAGAGTAATAACAAATAAACTGGAAAGTTCTCATGTGGCACTAATTTATGTCGAAAACTTCAGATGTAATATTTGTTTTACTGTCACACTAAACACACATATTAAAGCTCTAATTAGTGCAAGAGATTAAAAAGGACATTAAGTTGAAATATTAGAGGGGGAATAAATATAATCACGGGACTTTAAGAGTAGGCTGAGGTAACCAGCTGTAGGGTGAAAATGGTGTCACTTCATTCGTCATCCTTCAGTGTCTTTGTCTGCTGCATGCAGCTGGGGGACCCACCCAAGTCTTGCAAGTACATCTGGGAGCAATCGCACACACACAAATACACTCCAGCGCGCACACACATGCAGAACTGCAGCTCATTAGAGCCAGCAATAATCTCAAAACACACCACAAACTTATAGAAATGTTGGACAGCGGAAAGTTTGTGGTGACTCCATGCAGAAATGTTTCTGCCGGGGTAAATTTAGGACTCCCTGCTTCGAAGTGGGTCAAAACAGGGTCCTGGAAGTCCAAAATATGATCTATTTATACTCACAAAAATCATATAATTTTCGGAGTTGTTCCACATTGTGCTCGCGCACTTTTACTTTGATGCCCCTGAATAAAGATAATTTCTACCCTCGCAGCCGTGCATGCATGAGTTTTTGTAATTTGTGTGTGTTTCCATTATTGGGTTATATAGTCGGGTGGGGTTTACTTATTGGCAGGTCAACAGATTTCTCCATTTTCCCAGAACAAACTAGTTGAGCATGAAGTCAATCACAGATGGGGAAGACACAAACACTTTAGTTATCTATCCACTGAGATTTGCATCAGAATAAAACAGAGGCTGACAGAAGAAAGTCAGTGAGGCATAGGAACCGAAAGCATCCCTCAGCTGACTGACCGACTTCCCTCCAGTGCTCTGTTTGCAGACATTTCTCTCTCTCTCTTTTTGCTTTTCTTTTTGACTGAGTAGCTCACGTGTTTGCACATTTTTGGCCCGTCTTCCTCCACCATCCCAAGTGAACTCACTGGCGTCATAGCTAATGCTTTATTTTATTGCTCCGTAGCCGAATGACTGCAGCAGGAGGAAACAGCGACGGATGCAACAGGAGCCGGACTGTGGCAGCGTCTCCAGAAATTCCTCATTCCAACCTAAATCGCATTTGCAACCAACAAAGAAGCACACTGAAGCAGCAGTCAGCTGTTCCCAGTCAGCAGGTCATCAGTCACTCAGGCAGCATGCGTCTCTCTGCTGCAGTGATGTCTTCGTCCCATTTTCCTACATCCAAGAAAACCTCAGGAGTCCTGAGTGCGACTGCTCCCCTGATCGGATCACATGTGTTTAGAAACCTCGTGATTTTGCTAATGTGATAAGATCAAGCCATAATGGAGCACAGTTCTGTAAATTGCATTAAAATCAAGTGGGGTCTGCAAACACATGTGCTTTATGCATGTGCTTGTGTTTATGTGAGAGCACAATGACTTTCCCTCAGGGAGACGATGGATTCCGGCCAAAGAAATTCCAGAAAGAAAAGTCAGCATGAAATACCACTGCATCCATACATCTACCTCCTTTAGGTCTTTTTGTTTAGCCAACATGCTAAATGAAGATGAACATGAGAGAATGTCGAGGAGGAATCCCCTCACAACTATTTTGCTAGAAAATTTGTATATTTAAAATGTAAATTTAATCTAAAAGACAGATGCGCCCAAATCACGACGCTTTAAAAGTTATTTCCTGCCTCAAACTTTTTTTTTTGTTTTTGCTTTTTGTTGCTGCTCTTAAAGGTTTCAAATAAGCTTAAAAAAAGGCAGGGAAGTTTTCAAATGATTTCAGTTATTAAGGGAAAAAGTGATCTAAACCAGCTTGAGGTATGTGGAAAAACTCTTTTAAATCATAAATTAACTGAGATTAACCACATTTTATGGTGTGGCTTGCAAATTTGAACTGAAATCATTATCCATAAATAGAGAAAATATGGAACAATCTCACTTATCCACTCATCCAAGGTCATGATTAAACGCTGAAAAAGAGACTGGGCAGAAATGGCCAAAGGTGTAAAACGCTAAAGGAACCTAAAGGGACACAAATTCCCTCATCAGACATGTGCCGAAAACCTCTTTATGATCCCTCAGAGTTTTCGGAAAATATTCAGTGGATTGACAAATAAAAGTGGAACATTTTGGGTCCCAACAACACGCCGGCAGTCAGACACAGTGCTGTGATGGTCTGGGGCCATTTTTGCTGCTTCGGGACCTGGAAGATTTTGTGTAACTGATGAGAACGGTTGAATCTGATTTGTAGAAGAAACGGTTGACCTTAAGCACAACTTTGCAGCATGATCGAAAGGACAACAACCACATGACATTATGCAGAATATCAAGCCAAAGCATAGCAATCAGGAAGCCATACACAATGACGTAATCTCATGGGAAAAAGGATAAAGAGTGAAAACCTTTGCCATAGCACTGTTAACACCGAGTCATAAATTCTCTAAACAGAGTCTCAGCAAATAAAACTGTTGTTTTTAATATTGGCTGAAAGCAGCTCATTACCTGAGCCTGAAGGGTTGTTGGTTTTTTAAATGAACATATATTATGGGCTGAGCACAGATACCAGCCAAGGTCTCCAGATTTCTCCTCCAAACACCTGGAGGGGTGAAGCTGGGTTAAATCACTCCAAGCCTCCTGTAGCTGGAACCTCGCATCACATGAATTCATCTTATTTATATTTAATAATGTGAAGCTTTTTTTTTTTTTCCCCTCAAGAGTGACATTTTGTCCAAAACAGGAGACCGTGCTACAAAACAAATGGTCGCACAAACTTGCAAAAGTATTTACAGCCCTTGAACTTTTTTTACATTTAGTAACTTTGCAAATACTGTATAAGTAATTTGTTTTACTGAGATGTTATGTAATAGCACATCACAAGAGCACAAAGATTTTTTTATATGCATATTTATACTGTAAATTGTGATGTAAAGTCAACCCCATCCACTCTAGCTTTTAAATTGTTTTTGAAAATAACCTTAGTAAGTAGACTCCACCTGTATGTGTGTTTTACTATCAGCATAAATCCAGCTCTAGTGAACAAAGTGTATCAGGATGACCAAAGAGCACAGCAGACAGTTAAGGAGAACATTATGGAAAATGTTTGAAGCAGATTCAGGTTATAAAATATGATCACAGTCTTTGAACTGCTCATTAACGAGCTGCTTAAGTCATTACTCAACGAGGGAAAGTGCATGGCACAACCGCAAACCTACCGAGCCTTGGCGATCCACCTATAATGATAAACATTAATCGGAGAAGCATCCAAGATAAACACGGGAACTTCGGAGGTGATCCGCGGCTTAGGTGGAAGGATCACACGAGACAATTATTGTTTGTGTACTCTGTAAGTCTGGCTGCTGTGGATGAGTGGCTCCCAGCCCGCTTTGGCTTACAGAAAGTCATATGAGGTCCTGTTTACAGTTTGCCACAAACCATGTGGGAAAACAGAAAACACAGAAGAAGATTCTCTGGTTAGACGGGACCAAACCTTTTTGATCTACATGTGGGCAGAAAACTTAACGTCAGCTCATGGATCTTAGGTTCATCCTCCTGCAGGGCAATGAGCTTAAACATAGAGCTACACTGAAATATTTTTCATCAAAGCTTAAGCATGTTTTGGTGCAAACTAATCTGAATTAGTTACAACTAACTTACCCATTTATTAATCCCTCTTCAAAAAAAATGGTTTCTCAACCTTTCCAGTTCATGTGACATAATTGTGTCATTTTATTGGTTATGTTTTTATATATTTTTCTTTGTTTTTGCTTTTAGTAGTTTATATGTTTCATCATTGTTTTATCTTTTTCTCAGTAGTTTAGCTTGGGGCTACTAGTATAGTGAATTGGTTGATTAAAGTGTTTTTTAAGGCTGAAGTCTTTTTGTTAATAAACTCCTGTTTATTATCAAAAGAACATATAGTATCTTGCTGCTCAAAAAATGCCAGAGCTGAACTTACGCCTTCATCTGTTATTTTAAACATGAGGCGTCATCAGGCAGGGATTTATAGACAATAACTGAGACTGAACAGCTTTGCTGTTATTTTCTTGATAATTAAGTGGATGCCCTACTTGGAAAATTAATAGTTCCATTAATAATTGGCCTAAGAATGTTTTTATTGTTACTAATAGCCAAACTAGATCCTATAGTAGCACAAACACAATGGTCTGGTAAATGTCTGACTTAGATGTAATTGGGGATCTGCTCATTCTGCTCAAATCCGACTGAGAGCTACAAGTATTTAAAAAATGGGCAAAACATTTAAGTCTCTAGCTACGCATGACTGATTGAGAAAGACCTCAACAGACTTTGCAGCTGAAACTGCAGCGAAAGACGGATGTGCACCTTCCAATTATTTATTTGTAGAAATAATGAAAATCGCGTATAATTTCAAATCCAATACATGTGTTACTTTGTGTTTGTTTGTCACACTCCGTCCAGATAAAATAAACTGAAATCTGAGGTTGTAGTGCGAAACAAGGTCAAGGAGAATGGTTGGGTTTGCAAGAACACTGTTTATGAAATCACTGCAGAAAAATACAACGGGATTCCAGAGTCAAAGTTACATTTCGATGCAAGATATAAATACAGCTGAGAGCAAATGGTCTGTTTGCATTCTCCTCACTCTGGTTAGCAAATCTAAGTTTTAAAACCAGATGTGCTTTTCGACTCTGCTTTCGGGCCCGTAGCCACGAACATGTGTGTAGTAGACGTTACACACCATCCAGCCAGACTTTCACATGAAAAAAAAAGCACAAACCCAGAGCGAGCAGCAGGCCGCTCAACAAGATAAGACATGGCAACAAACTGAGGGGCGACTAGATTGTACTCACTAGTTAGATGGTTTAAAGAAAACAATGATGTAAACTACAGGACAAATCAGACAGAGAGGTCCATGAAGCATCGTCTTGTTAAAAGGACACAACTAATTAAGAGCTGTACTGTCAGTCTAAATATTAGCATTACAAGGCCATCACACTGACCCCTACAGGTCACTGCTGCAACACGCACCAGCACATGCACGTTCACCTCAAACGCAGCACTGATTGCCCGTACTTTGAGTGTGCTTGTATACTGGGGAGTCTTTGCTTACATATGCCAAAGAGAAACCACAGGAGGACGGGAGGTCTTCAGTTACCAAACAGTACACTATCACAGCGTCGTTACGTTCCCCAGAGTGTCGTTTCAGAGCAGATGTGGAATATAATGGTAATTTCTGAACCTGAGCCTGACATACAAACGTTCCTCGACAAACCGAGTTCTTGTATCGAGCGGCATGACCGACCAGTCACAGGAAACAACAAAACGATCAGCGTGGAGTCACGTTTTTACAAAAGCCGCACGTGCTGATCTGAAAACCTGTCCAGCGGCAGCAGAAGAAGCAGCGAGTCTGGAATGTGGAGGAAATCGAAAGTGGGATGGATGCAGGATGAAGGGGAGGAGAAGAGAAAAGCTGTGTGGGATTCATTACCTCTCTCACACTGGGCTCCGGTGAAGCCGTACGTACAAACACATCTGTTGGGAGCCACGCACCTTCCTCCGTTCAGACAGCCATTTTCACAAACCGCTGGGGGAGAAAAAAGGCAAAAAATAACAATGAGACAACATGAAGACATTGATTCTAAATTAAAGTTTTATCAATGATTGTGAACATGTGTGTAAAGCAGATAAACTTTTTATTTTTATTTTTTTTTTTTATTGTTTTCATTTAATTTAGGAGCACGGTTTGATTCTGCATCCCTGAAGGGAAGTAACTCTTCAAACCTAAACGCTGAATGATTTAATCAGCTGTTTGCTGAGCTAAAGTCTTTCCCAGGATCTCTGTGAATTGTGAGGGAACAAGACAGCTTATTCCTTTTTATGGGAGAATAAGCCACATTTGCAGAGTGGGTTTTAGGTTCTATGTATAAGACGACGCGTTTAGTCTAAGTACAGTCAGATTTAACATCCTGTTGTTTGAATAGCTAAAGCTTCATTTCCATCAAAACTGTTTACAATCTGCTTTTATGTTGCTAATATTTGAACTGGTGTTGACAGCGTTTTTAAATACAATTCATGTCAACTCCACCGGGTCACTACATTTTACTAACAAACTGTGCTGCTCCTTACGACGTGCATGGATTAGTACTGTTTTCATTCTCATTTTGCTTTTATCAGAGTTTAAATTTTAGAGTTTAATTTTTAAAAATTTCAATCAACATAGACAAAGCAGGGACTTTCAAGCATACTGCTCACATTTTAGTTAGCCAGTCTTGTCTCCATAACAATGCCTTTACTCTCTTGACAAAACTGAAATCTTCACGCTGGTCTAATAAATATGTCCAATTGTTTGTGTCTTCAGAAAACACTTAATCCATTGAAACAAGCCGATGGTGAGCACATTTTGTTCTATTAAAAACATTTTCCTGTTCATTTAAAATGTGGAAAAATGTGTGGTTACGATTGTATGCTGCTAACAGTTGTTAGCATGATGGGTTAGAACAGGAATAAGCCAATTCTTCTGGCTTTTGACTGAGAAACAGGACATTGTGGGTGTCTCCTCCAATATCATCTTAAACAACTGGACCAGCCTCGATTGGATAAGCTCAGATAAGCAGAACCAGATGTCTGTATGGAGTATTACTCTTTGAAACCAAATATGATCTTCAGCAAGCCAGTTCACATTGTAGTACAGTTACCAGTGGTAGAAAGTTAGAAAAGTAGTGTTTTAAAAATCTCATAATGTGTTCAATAAGTACAACCAAGACTTATGGAACTACTTATGACCTGTTTACTGATTTTTGCCACTTCGGCAAATAAATAGTTCACTGGTCTCAATCAGGATTTTTAATATGTTGTGATTAATGAACACGGTTTCTCCCACAAAGAGTCATAAACGGGCTGAAATTATTTTGACTACTGCTCTGCAGATATCATGTAGCTGTTAACAGATTAATAAATGTGAGGTCCCTGCTGTCTATTCTCACACCCCTTGTAAAGAAAGGTCTGCTTCATGCGCCCGGATTCCTGTGGTTGCCAAAATAAGCATTAGGTTGTGCAGAAGTCTGGAAAAATATGGCCTTAATTCTCTACTGATTTATTAACTCAGTAACCCAGATCAGTTTCAAATCAAATTACGGCACCACTCACATTCAAGTAGCTGATAAGATGTGCAATACGCAGCTATTGTGATGACCAAGTCACTGCTTTACAGGCATGAACTCTGTTCTTTAACGTCCTCTCCTCCGTTTCCATAAATCAGCAACAACAACAGCCAAAACACCAAAACCACAGCTTTAACACAACCACAACCCAGTGGGTGTCGCCCCCCAAGTGCTTACGCCCATATTTTGAATGGAGCTGATGTTGTAGGTCAATCAGCAAAATAAATGTGCTGAATACTTAGTAGGAGTTCATTGGAGGGTTAGAGAGCACATCTTTTTCTGGAGGAGATGGGAAGCAGAGGCGGTCGTTCTTACGTTGACCACAGTGGTTTCCAACGTAGCCCTTCTGACACTGACAGTTGTCCTCCGCACACGTTCCTCCGTTCATACAGCGAATGTTACAGTGCTGGACTGTGGGTTGAACAAAGTGAAAACATACAATCAAACCAACGTTGGAGCTGTTTACAGATTACCCAAACATGTAATACTTTGGAAGATGTTTAAAGCGCAAAAAAGATTGACAAAGTGTTTTCTCAACAGTTGAGCTGAGATATAATATCCAAAAGATTTTATTATTTTTTTTTGCTGTTTAAACATATGAAGTGCTGAAGCGCTGGGAGCTGCGAGAGAGAAAGACGGAGGAGATGTTGACTGTGGACATCTTCCAAAACACACACAACCGCAGATAGCCCGCTCACACACACACACACTCAAACACAACAGCCCATGAGCTTGGCTGCTCTTCCAAAAAACGTGATTGCAACATGTATCAATCGCTCCAATCTGGAGGCGGCGAACTGGATGTGTTCAGACGATTCTTTGACCTAGTATTATTTTTGCCACATTAGTCAGGAAATGTGATATTTCCTAGAGCTAAGACTCAACCTAGCAGTCCTGCATATTTTCGTGATCTACACATTCTTGCTGATTGTGAGATGATTAAATGCTATTTTAAAACTATTTCATCCAAATGAAAATGTAAAGATAAGGGTGGGATTTGGACTGAACTCTCTAAAATCCATTCCATTCTTATCTATTGGTGTAGAGCCGGTTAAACTCTGACCGATGCACTAAATATAATTTTAAAAAACATATCAAGAAGAGAGGAATTGTTGAATGACCTGACTTCGATCCACAGGTTGAGGCAATCTGTCCGTTGGGGCAGGTGCACATGTTGGGTCTGGAGCAGAAACCATCTCCGCACGTACTCCGGCAGATTGCTGCAAACGGGAACAAAACACTTGGTCAAACAACATGCCGTGGAAATATCCTCCGTAATTCAAAAGACAAAATATCGTGCAATTCTCGAGTTGTGGCGCCAGCGTTTGTTGTTGTTATTCATGTGAGAAAATTTATGTTTTGTGTCTGTTGCTTGTCAACCTGTCAACTGCAGGTTTTAAATTTCTGCTACGAGTTTCCTTCGGTGCAGCTTAGACGATGATCTCAACCTCAGACTGAACTTTCATTCGTAAAATCTCAAGAAGGATCGCAAAAACATTATTCAAATTTGACAAAGCACACCTGGCACCGGAGCCATTTTCTGCTTAGAGTTTCGTTGCCAGAGAGTGTTTCCAGTTGTCACAGTCTGTTCGTTTGCGCCCATTTTTTATTTTTTTCTTCCACCCTGACTGTTTCTGGCAAGGTCCACTGCTCCGAGCTGCTGTCAGGTGAAGTCCTGCCACTGACCCCTTCTCTAAGAATCCCACTGCGAAACCATGTCATTAGAGCCGGGACCGGCATTCTGCCAGCTGTACAGCCTGAGCTTAGTCACACAGCTCTGAAAACTACTCAAACTTTTCTGTCTCCGGATTGAAACACCGGGAGACGAAGGAGGGGGAAAAAAGCAATAGGTAAACAATACCATCGGAGAAAAAAAATAACATCATAACCAACTTCAACATTGCTCAAACTCTCAACAGCTGTATTACTTCCAGTTGTGTGGAGCACATGAACAAACATCAGGAAAAAAATAAATACAACTCCAAGATAAAGGTAAATGTATCTTCCTAAAGTCCCTAGGTTAATAAAATCGAATCTCTGTTCATAAGAAATTATTGTTTTTTTTTATGTTCTGCTGCTGGAGCAGGAAACAAAAGAACTGTTCTTGCATCTGTTCAGTATCTGCAAAACTATGGAAATCGTCTCTCAAAAATGTGCCAAAAGTTTTTTTTCCAACTAGGCTGATGTCTTGATTTTCTCTTTCAAGCACATTTGTGTAAAAGCATACAGACGATTATAAATGTCTAAATATTTTTTTTCTTCCAGAGGAACAATCTCTGTCGTGTTTTAAAGATATTATAGTTACATTTTCCAGGAGAAGCCTTCCTTTTCACATGAAGGTAAAATGGGAGTTAAGTCTGGTTGTACATGTTTCCAGTAGGAACGAGTATTTATCGTGTACTTTGTTGTCATGAGAAGTTTATTGCCGTGATAACGATTGTGATTAATCACAACAACAACAACACATTTCAATTAATGATGACATTATTCTTGGGATTGTTTTTTGTTCTAGCTCCTCCACTGTTGGTTCGACTAATAAATATGAATAAATTCCAAAATAAGCTTACCTGCAGATTTTAAGAGCTATATTTGTCTCAATGAGGTTGTGACTGCATGTCATCGCCAAACAGTTGCCTAAAAAACGACTCCAAAGAAGTTGTAAATCCCTTTTTACCATCATTTTGTTGTTAAACCAATAAATACTACAAAGCACAGTGATAAAATTTAAAGTCCATATCACCATCATAGCTTACAGTTTTGGAAAGCAGAACTTTTTGGATCTTTGTATTTAGGCTTGAAGCATTTCCTTAGAAATTACACTTGTAGTTATAGTTATCTCATAATTATCTCCGCCAGAGATTGGGCACACATGGGAAGAACTCACATATCTCATGTGTGTATTCAATTACTGCTCATCAACTACATTTTCATTTTGTGTAACAAGTGTTTGTGAGTTTGAGCTTTTTTCGTCCCTTCTGGTTCCGGTCACCATCCAGTTGAAACAAACTTCCTCATCTATCGAGGGCATTTTCCTGTTAGTTTTACTTTTATCTCCACACTCAGGACAGCACATTGTCTTTTGGCTTCCTTAGACACACTTTGATTTGAACAAATAGCAGCTTAATTATCGCTATGCTCTGAAACGCTCTGAAAGAATCAAACAACAACCGGACCATATTTAACATTTAACTGGACCTGCTTGCATTAAGTTTGCTATGAAATAGCAACAGAAAACCAGAACTGATTTGTTAGCAGATACTTCTTGGCTATTGCTCCCTCAATGCGTCAACAGAGCAACAGTGAGGTAAACAGAATACAACACCAAGCACAGCACGTCACCATTAGTTCATCTTCAACACTGTGAAGGATGGTGGTGGCAGCATCATGCTGTGGGGTTGCTTTGCTTTCGGCATCAGGCCCTGGAATACTTGTAAAGCTGCGGGGCAAAGTGAATGCAGGAGGAGTTTTTGTTTCCATCTGCCAGGGAACTACAGTTTCAGAGAACATTTTTATTCTCCAGTAAGACAACGACGCAAAGCGTCCGGCTGAAGCTACACAGAAGACATCACAGAAGGCGGCTGCTCTGGTGTGGCCTAGTCCAAGACCAGACCTCCATCCAATTGAGAATTTGTGACTGGACTTGAAAAAGTATTCATAGCCGATCTCCCAAGCAGAGACAGAGGAGCTTTTACTACATACTGACCAGAAGGGGGTGAATTGTTTTTCATGCAATTACTTATTTTTGTGTTTTAAAAAAATGGAATTGTGATTATTATGTAGAAATAAATTTTAACTTTGAAATTGTGGGGGTGGAGGGGATTTTGTTTGGTCAAAAAAACTGAAGCTAAGTCCTGCAAGCAGGGGCGCCACCAGGAATCCTGGGCCCCATGACAAAAAATTAGATTGGGCCCCCCTGCACAGCTGCTGTTACAATTTTTTGAGTCTTTTTGACCCATAAAAAGCGTCACAATTTTAAAGGCTTTCAACTGCTTTGCTTTCTTTGGTCCAATACTGATACTAGTACAATATTTACTGCTCATGAATTTTACATCCAACAGTCTGCATACAGTATGCAAGTACTGTAGGTTTCTTCAATTTTTTCTATTAGTTTTAGTTTACTGAAATGTCTCTCCCCACGAGCAACAGTCAAAAGCAACGTGCAAAATATACATAAAGCCATCCAGACTTGCTTTTTATTCAAGCTGCAGTATATAACTTCCATAAAAAAATATGTTTTCTCCATATTTGTTAAAGCTGTCACCATGTTGTGACAGTTTGTTATGAGAGATAATCTGCGAAAACAATCAATCTTCTCCACCTCCTCCCTGAGCTACTATTACTGGCAAAAGTAATGCAACGCTCCAGCCAAAACAACCAATCAGAACCAGTAGGAGGTTCTTAGTGCTGTCAATCAACTTCATTCACTCACTGCTAATTGTGCTAATGGTGGAGAAACAACATATCATTACAGAAAAAGCATTTCCCTACCTTCACTGGTAGCTATGCTAACTAGACTGAGTATTTACAACAGGCTATGCTAGCTGCAGCATAGCACAGGGAGAAAGGGGAGGAAGGATGAGCAGCACCCCATGAGATAGTGATTGACAGCACTAAAACTCTCCTGCCACTGACTGGTTGTTTCTAGCACTTTGAGAAAGCAGAGGAAATAGATTTTTCACAGATTATCTCTCAAACCATACTGTCACAACACAATGACAGTTTTAACAAATATGTGAAAAAAATATATATATATATTTTATCTAAGTTACATACTGCAGCTTTAATTTCACCTGTTTTAAAGTGGTAAAAGGTACAAGTTAAATATATGAATATCTTGGTTATTGTTTTCCTTAATTCATTAAATACTAGTGAAATGGAGGCAAACGGTCTGTAGCTAAGCTAACTATGCTAAATGGTTGATAATCTCACACAGTCTACCCACCTCTCTCGGAGAAAAATACAGGCGATTTAATTGAACCAATTGCGAAGCGGGACTTAAGTCCTGTCTTGACATTTCGAATCAAAGACCAGTGAATGGTGGGAGGCGGTACTCACGAACAATGCATTGGTTTCCTCCTGTGAGAGTCTTCCAGCCTGGGCAGCAGTAGGCACTGTTTCTGGAGCCGCACACATTGGGTCTGTGGAAAACAAGGTCATTTTAGGTTTCTGTTGTCCACGCATTTGTCCAAACTGACTCTATTGTGTATATCGCTGACAGCTTCCCTGAGCTCCCGATTCACAGCTGCTCTCTGCTCGAGATTCTTAACATGTTAGACAAAGCCATAACACGAGGATTTCAATTCTAATCCCAGTGATTTAGTTCATCTTCATCTCTGTCAAAGTTCAGTGGGGATTTTTTTTTTCTTTATAGAAATGAGCTAGAAAATCAAACACTGTTCTTCCTTCCCACACACAGCCAGAAAACAATATTTTTCGTAATATCCTGTGCAAATGCACAACAATACGACAGAGACCTTTGAGTTTCTTTGAATGTTTGTGATTTAAGACCAACGACAGTAAGAAGCAGAAATGCACGGTTACTTTTGAGTACTAAATAAGTAACTAAAATCCTAGGTTCCTTTCCAAGTTTATTTGATTAATCATGACACAGCTTTCCATTATGTTTAATTAAATCGGACAGACAGTCACATTAAAATAAAAACGCAGCCCAAGAAAACCAATAATCAGGATTTTCCAAATAAATATAAATTTTTGGTTTTCTTTGAAGCCTGTCCAGCTAATTTCAGTTTATTTTATTCTCCTGACTGTTACAGCTAAATGGAAAAAAAATGGTGCAGGTCCCTTGAAAGCATTAGTAGTTTATAATCCAGCTGAAAATGAAACAATTTCCCATCTATTCATTAAACAACATGCCCCTAATCCTTGTGTAATGTTTATTATGCTCAGAAAAAGTGCATCAAAATACATTATATGGATTGAATCGTTTTGGAACAAAATCTGAGTATTGGTTTGCCCAATGAATAGGACAACTAAATCAAAAGAGCTAAGATTGAGCATTGTAATCTGAGTACCAGCACTCAACCCAAATGTTGTCCCATTACAATCTCTGACCAGTTGATTGGAGCATCTCTACAACACCTCTAAGTTATTGTGCTTTACATATAGTATGCTCATATATTGAGCTTATCCTATTTTTCTTTTTCAAAATTTCTTTTGTGGTTTGTTCTGCTCTTAATAAGAGCTACAAATGGTAAAAACTGTTTTGGGTGGTTTTGTTAGCACTGAGAGGAGGATCATTTATATCTTGAAACAAGGGTCAACTGCCCTTTGATTTCAGTTCACAAAATGAATCAAAACTAAGAACTCCCAAGATTTTTGGTCTATAAAAACACCAAATGACTTCATGAAAAATTGATGGCACTTTTTTGAGTTTAAGAAAAATGTATACAAGTTTGGGCTACGCATAATCTTGTAGTTGGATTCAAAACTACCTTCTCTGAGCATTGCAGCTCATTCCTCTCTTTCATGAGGCACTGTCCTTCAGAGAAATGGGATTTGGTCATAAGTGGAAACAGCGATTATTGCACATGTTGACAGGAAGAAGGTGGATTGGTGTGAACTTGGAGGTAAAACAAAAAACTTCCTGTTTACCACATCTGCATAAGGAAAACATCCTCCTAGAAAACGCCGTGACCATCCTGCCACCTACAGGCCTGGAACATGTCAACATGTGTGAACTTGTGATCACCCGCTGAGCCCACACTGGTCCCGGAGGGAAGATGTGCATCGTAACTCGGAGCAGATCCGTGAGGTGAACAATGAATCGGCTCGGGTGTGTGAAACAGTGGTAAGTCAGCGTGACACAGTGTGCAGGCTGAATGCACTTCCTGCCTTTGAACCCAGATGTTGCGACACATTAAAGTTAGCCGTGTCAAATAGAAACGCCTGCAGAGAGAGTTCATTGAGCTGTCTGCTATCTGACCTCCATCAGCTGTTTGCTGTCATCACTGGATGCATGCATTTGCTCCTTTCTTTATTGCTTTCCTTCTGTCTGTCTGTCCCTCTCTCTCTCACACACACACACATACACACACACACACACACACACACAAAATCACATTACATACATCCTCTCCAGCAGTGACCCACTGTGAACAGCTGCAGATGTGATTTATCCACAACTGGGGTGTGGTGTATTTGACTAAAAGGAGGATTAGGCTGTTAGTCCCCCCTCCTTCCCCCATCTCCAGCCCCTCCGCTCCCTCAACCCCCTCTACCTACCCCTCCTCTTTCTGCCACAGCCACACAAGACCAATGGCCTTCTTTGTTTGGAAGTAATTTATTATTGCAGTCAGCAGGAATGTGGTATTCCTGCCAGTATTTAATTACTAAACTTTGCTCCAAACTTCCCATCATACACAATGTCACCCATAGGTCTCAGCATGCCTTATTAAAAGACACGCGCGCGCGCACGCATACAAAAATGAGTTTTGACCTACAGAGCTCCTCAAAAAAAACACAAAAAGCAGGACGGGAGGTAATGACACCTGCTCCGAGGTTCAAATGAAACAGCTTAAACTGATGTCCTTCTAAATAAAAAAAAAAGAAGAAGGAGAAGGAGAAGAAGAAGAAAAAAAGAAAAAGAAACGACAGACGCATTACCCTCTGAGGACATCCGTCCCCCCTCTCCTCTTGGCCCTGTTGGCTCTGGTGTCCGTGTGGCTGGTCACCGCCTCGCTGTCCTCGGTGTCCACCTCCTCTGCAGCGCCTCCGAGTCCGCAGAGGAGCGACAGCGAGGCCAGCAGAGCCACGGCCAACTGCAGCAGCCGCGCTGCACGCTTTCTGCCCGGCATGTCCTCTCCAAAGAGCGCGACTCCGGTGCTCGGTGATATAATAACTTAACGGGCTCCACTAGTTTCCACCCCCCCAGCACCGTAGGACCTCTGCAGTGTGGAGGCAAGCTGGAAAAACAATATTATATATATATTTTTTTAAAAACAAAGACAAAACAAATGCATAAATAAAAAGACGCAGATGATGAATCCGCATGAAATAAAATCAACTTACACTCGCAGTTACATCATCTAATAAGACTTTTTTTTTTTTTTTTTTTTTAAGAAAGAAAATCAAATTTAACAGGGTTCTTTACCTTATATCCCTAGAAGGAGATTCGCCTTGGAACCCACTCAGGACCGCTTCACTCTTACTTCCAGGTAACAGCTGAATAAACGCTCTGAGCAGAAGAAAAAAAAAAAAACTGCGCAGAGGAGGAAAAGTCACTTAAAGCTTTCGCCTGCGGCTGCTATAAGTGGATGCGCATTGTAACTTTTGGGAGATGACTCATGCGCGCGTAGCAGAGCGCTGGTTTCTGCTGGTAAGTCAGAGCAGAGGATGCATTCCAGAGGATGGGAATGGTGAAACTCTCTGCGTCTCTCCCCCTCTCTCCGCAGAGCTCTTTCCCCATCCCTACTCTGCTCAACTTTCCCCAAAAACTTCTTTCTTTTTTTTGTGCGTGTGTGTGTGCTCTCGCGATACAAAAGCAAGCGTGGCTTCATTTAAAACGGTATCTTACCTAAACTTTCACTGTGAGTTGTGACTAATCATAGTTACTGTCATATTCAGTGAATTAGAATATTACTGAATCACACACAGTCTTACACTTACAGCCTAATGTTCTTTTAATTATGACGATTTTCAGGATGCAGCTGATGAAAACGCAAGATTTAAGATAAGAATATCAGACCAAATAATAATAATAGTAATTAGCAATACGTTAAATAACGTTAAAGGTTTGATCTGATGCACAAGCAGCATCTTCAGAATAATTTGAAGAGTTTGTACCATCAATAGTTCAGGGTCCATCTAAAAGCTGAACATTTTCACCCTGTTAATGGAACTTGTTCTTGATTCCTGATTCTTCCAGTGCAAACCACCTTGAGCCATCGCAAAATTAAAAGATAGGACATGATATATATAATTTGTATTCATCAGTGGGAGAACTACCTCTTCCTTTGTAATCTCATTACCCCATAACTGTAGGATACAGAGCAACTATATTCCAGTTTTGACTTAGGATTATGAGATACAAATTCTTCTTTAGCAGGGCAGATAATAAATTAGTTTTAGAATTTATTTCATTTTCTTCTTTAAAATGGATCTAGTGCAACAGGCTAACTCCTTACTGCCAAAGTCCTGCAAAAGAAGGTTTTATTTCATTTTAACTGGGCCATGTGACATTTTTCATGAACCCATTCTACTGTTTTTTTTTAAATATCACTGGCTTGCCAAGTTCAGACAACTAACATCTTTGATAATCTCTATTTGCTGGAGGATGATCTAAGACATTGCACCTGTAGATTTTTACTGTGAGCCGTTTTTAGGCTCACGATTGGCAAACATCTTACTCTGCGGAAAGTAGCAGCAAAGTGTAGCTTTAAAGCACATCTGCTCACAAAGTTACCACAGCTCCTATTTTTTTCCAAGGGTCCCGCTCGCTTGAACGTCAACGGGTTTTCTGAAGACTTCCACATCAAAGACTCTTTAGTTGTGCTATTTTTTTTGCAGTCTGCAACAAATGCACAATAAAAGAGGTTTTGGTGCTGCCTTTAGGAGCTGCAGTAGAAGACCCTGCAAGTATTTACCTTGCACAGACTGTGTGATTTGAGGAATTTTGTTCAGCGCAGTGATAGTTTTCACACTCTGCCTGATGTCTGTCACCACACCCTGTAAATATACAGTCACCCTGCCCCACTCTGAAGTTTCCTATCTGAATCCAGCAGCAGTCAGTCACTTTTCATTATATTCCACACCAGCTTCCCTGTGGGCTGTGTTTCTTCCTCTTTTCTCCGCTAACTGGCTTTGACACCTTTCACTCCCTCCAAGCTGATTCTGTTTTGATATGTGGGAAAGAGCTCCGAGAAAGACAAAAGGTGTGATGTGTATCAGCTTCGCTTCATCAAGTTGTCATCTTGGCATAGATCTCCTCTTGTCTTCCTGACATACTCTCTTGGAAGTGTGTCAGCCACCTCAAACTGAGCCTCATCGATACTCTACTGCTGTTTCTGCAGTAAGTCCTGGCCTTCGCATGGCCTCTCCATCACTGCTGACAAGATCGTGTTTACCTAACAGACAGTAGGCAGTCTGCCTCAAGGCTGCCTGCTGTCAGAGGGCACCCAGAGTTAAACCTCTGTGCATTTCTGCTGCTTTGCTCTTTTTCCAAACAGAGGGCTTGAAAAGAGTGTTACTCACACTTTAGTTAAGTCCTATTAGGACTACTCTGGAGCTCTTCCTAAACATTAAATGACTGACCCATGTCGCTGACCTTATTTCTGCACATGGATGTTTCTTCAAACAGTTTGAAGTATGACAGCACACAAAACTTTCTGTTTGGTACAAACCTTTGCTTTAAAGTCACAGTTTGGGAAATTTCTGGTACATTTCAATTAAGAGACAAAAAAACTAAAATATTTATTTATTCATTAATTTTAAGTAACACCAATATATATATTATCAGAGGTATAATAATAATTATGCTTTATAAAAACTTCTTATGCCAGTAGGATATTACTTACTCATCTCCTCTTGACTTCTACAAATGGAGAATGATAGAACATTTTGGTATCCATTTGTCCAGATGTTTTTGCTCATTATTCTGTTAAAAGAGAAAACCATGAGCCATTTTCAGTTTTCTTGCAGGGGCCACCAGAATTTTGTTTAAAATCTCCTTGTATTTCAAAAAGCTCATGATGTCACACACATGCGCAAGGTTTCCATGGCTTTTGAAAAAGAAACAGCATAACAGATCCCTCACTGTGCTTTTCCATCTCCTGATCCCTTATTTTACTCCAAACTCACCTGCAGGAACCTTGCAGAAAAGCCCGGTCTTAGACTCATCTAACCCAAGGTGCCTGACTCCAGTTATAGTATTTGTAGCATTTAGCTAGCTCCAAACATTTAACCGTGTGATGGTAGGACACATAAGGGGGATTTGTGGGACAACTTTTGAACAATTGATTGAAATAAAAGCGTCATGGTGGCTTGGAGACTCATAGATGACTCTCCTTGTGATGTTTCTGAAACCAGACGGCTCAGATATTGGGTTAAATCTCATGTAAGTTCCTCCTCACTGGTGGCAAAATAAAAATGTTCATCTCATATTGCTTAGTTCAAAACAGAACGGGACAAATGAACAGATGGGGTTTTCTTCTAGGGCCAAAAATAAGTATATGTATATTTAATATTTTTCTATCTGCAAAGAGAAGAAAATTACATATTTTACACAGATTTCATGCACTGGAGTCACTGATTACATCATCTGGAATAATTTAGTAACATGATCAGAGCACTTTGTAAAAAGTCTGTCATGCTCTTGTACTTTTGTAAATGATGATGGAGTTGTGTCTGAGCTACTATTTTGACCTACTTTCCAGTGCTCAAAATGCTAGTTAAAGTTCTCTTCATACTGCAGGAATAAGAAAGTAAATGACAACGGAAATGTCCCCAAAACACTGTAAAAGGTGAACAAATTAGCTAAGTCAAGTGGTATGCATGAGAAGCTGTGGGTCTTGGCAGAAGAGACAGCTGGTCAGAGGATAATAGGTTCAGAGCTGGAATGAGAGTCTGGAGAAGAGGCAGAGGGGAGAAGTGGCCACTGTGGACTAGAGGCGCTGTTTTGACTGTAAAATGGACTCTCCCTCATTATATTAGAGCTTCAACTCTCTCGCTCTCTCTCTAAGCATAGCCGACACCAACCTGTGCAACATATGCATGAACTGGGTGGGGAGGATCAGTATGTCCCCCACTGGCTTCAAGGTTGCTGTTACAAAGCCTCCAATTTCACAGTTGTGAAGTCTTGTTGTTGTATCCAGCATTAATTTGCAGCAGACTGGGTTTGCTGGAGAACTCACAGATCCATTCAGTAAATCAGGACATCATTGAAAGCCCATTTATTTCAAGACCTTTTATCACTAAATGAAAAACATTAGAATAATTACACACAGATGGATGTTTGAATGCCTTTGTTTCTTTATTTCTGTTCATTAGGATGGTTTTCCACTAATAGTTCATGAAAACATGACAGGCCAAAAAAACCAAAAATAAGGCGACTATTTTGTGTGGCTGTGTGGGATCTGTAGCAATGTTATCTGACCAAAGGCCAGCGCAAGTCCAAGATGAAGGGAAGCCCAGCCTTCTCTGCAGATCTAGTTGTTTGTTGCAGTCTGGACCTGTTCAGTTCTGTGAATGAGCCAAAGCGCACAGTGATGTGATGGTGAGGACTGGACAGACTGAATGATGGCAGTACAGAAAACTCAGAAAGCAGCTCCTGGGGAAGCTTGTACCTACAGTTTCTCCTGCGCCTTCATCCAAACATCTCGTGTCCAGAGAGGGGACAGTTCCTAGAAACCAGAAGTGATCCACTGACCTCTTTCACTTTTTTAAAGCAACTATTGTATTAAATTAATTGCACGGTTTGACTGATGTAAGAAATTCAAATCCCAAAACGTTTGTAAGGTTGCCGTTGAATTCCTCCTGATCTTGGAGAAGGAACCCAAGATCAGGTAGCTGGTAATGGGAATTACCAACAAATAATTTAGCAAAATCATGTCCTGTCGATGTATTAGTGGCTCTACTCTGCGTCAAAGGCAAAAGAAAAAGAAATATAACAAATATAACATGCCAAGCAGATAACAGTGCTATGGAGACTGTGAAAGACTAATGAAAGTCTAATATATACTCCCACACCACAACTCCTGCAACCCTGCTGGAGTCACAGCCGTGACGTCAGAAACGTTTCTTCGGAGGCTTCGGGTCATGCTTTTCATCAACAAGATGTGTAGTATGGGAGAAAGCTGATGCCTTCTACTCTTCCTTTACACAGAGTGTCATTTGCTGGAAGATACACACCCCTCCCATCTCGCTCCACCCACTCAAACACCCACTAGTGTGTCCCCATCCTTCCCTCGGTTAATCTCCTTTCTTTCAGGAAAGTAAGCGTGGGTTTCATTTTAGGAAATGTTTACTCTTGGTGCCTAAAATGGCAGAGCTAAAAAGTCTGAGGACTGAAACAGAGTTCAGATAAACATCTTTAAGCAGCCGGCTAGTTTGTGCTCTGAATTTTACAGCCCGCCACATTTCTCTTTTGTTAGCAACTATTTATTTTGTATATTTAATCTGTTTTCAATGAAACATGGCGAAGCACAGTTTTTCTCTAGCTCTTATTTAACTAATCATGCATAAAACACATGCCAAGACGCTTTGCGTTGCTTGCTTTGTCTCTCACCGTTTTGGGAGCAGCAACTGGAGCAGACTTTCTCACACAGCCTGTTGTGTTTGGCTCCAGCAGCCACGGTTCATTTCCTTTTGTCTTCTGCAGCACAACTGCTGCCAATATTCATGTGAAATATTTCATGAAAACGAGCTGCAGCAGAAACAACTCTCTCCCCTCTCCTCCTGCTTCGTCTCTCCACATGCACACACAAACTCGACGTAAAATCGTATGCAACCGGCTCAAAGGCGAGTTTGGTGCTCTCGGTGGTTTATGTGGATTATTAGTGTAAAATACTGAGCAGTTTAAGAACGTCTGTTTATTATCCTGAAATCTCTCCTTCATTAACACAAACATTACTTACATTAGAGGCCCCAGTTCCAGCATAAGCAAAGAAATGATAAATATTTGAAGCAGTCTCCTCAGTTTTCTTGCGTGCACCTGTATGTGCTGCCTGCACTCTTTCACCCTCTCTGTGGTTTCCCCATGGGAGTGAATCACAAATACTAAGAAGATGATGTTTCCAAGCAATGCGAGGAATGACGGAAAAGCAGCACGAGGCTGAATAGTGAGTCATCTTTGGGCGCCCGGGGAACAGGGTTTAAGTACGGCTGCTCTTAAACTGGATGTTGTTTTGTGCTTACTCACACCCTGAAATGATACTTAATCTGATTACCTGCTATCTATTCCCTGATGGATGAAGGGAAGCGGTCCAAGTCACCTATTCCAGATATGACCTTTCAAATGAAAGAAAACATCTGTTCTTGTTGGTACAAATGCAGAGTGCTGGTTTCCCTATGCTGTATAATCAGAGATAGTATTCCTCATTCACTGGTTGGGACGGGAAGTCCCTTAAACTACTGTTGCCTTTCTATCATTTTAAACCTGAGCTCCTCAGACCAGCCCGTGTGACATTAATAATCGTGACATGTTCAAAGTCACCTACATTAAAAATTTTCCCCATTCTAATGCTCAGATTAAGCTTCAATAAGTTCCCTTTACCTCTCTTTGATGCCTAAATGCATTAATAAACTACTATGTGTTTTGTAGCTCATAACTAAGGAGTTGAATGAGTCTGGCTATCAGCAGGGAGCTGCACAGATAGACAGCAGCAGGTGCTAAACACCTGCTCTTTCTCCTCTGGACAAAAAAGTGCCCTTCTGAAATCTTTTTTCCCCCAGTCTATTGTAAGAAGGCCCAAAACGGCATGATTATACGTAATGTTCAAGCACTTCTTTTAAAAAGAATGCATACTGCTAAAGCAGCCTGTGGTTACTTAATGCAAGATGCCATTTTATTTCCACTTGACCCCCAAACTGTCTGTGCACACCAGTGTCCATCAGAGAGGCTGGTGAGTGTATATTTTTGCTCCAATAGAAAAAGAAATAATGAAAACCAAGTAATCGCGAACAGGGGGGAAAATGCAGCATAGTTGTGGAAGCTTGTTGCCGTCTTGTCCCCGTTTTCATAGGTCGAAAACTGAGACGTTGGGGAAGCACAGCACTTCAAGGATCCCAGCTAACTAGGAGGCGATGTGAAATGATTAATGTGGAACAAAATGAGAGAAAACTGACTCACTTTGGAATGACAGCTTTCCAGAAGCCATTAAATCTTATCCGAAAATCTGCACTGGATTGAAATGGTTAGAAACTACGCTTGCTAAGACACATTGAATAACTAATGATCTAATTTGTTAACGTAAGATTGTTCCAAAGCAAATGATGAATCGGTTTCCCCCATTAGAAAACCTCCATGTCTGGCGTTCACCTTCCCAGAAATACAACCACAGGTGGCAACAAGCACTGCACATTTGACTGATCCGCTTTCAAGTGTTTTTCTTACTACCGAGTAGCCTCTCAAGCAGCTCAACTGCAGTACGTATGGGATGGTTTGCTTGTACTGGAATGAACAAAGGCCAAATTTAATCTGAGACTCCACGTAATATAACTTGCTGCTTTAATTACTCCAATTACTGTTTATCTCTCCTCTCATTGGGTTTACTTCATTTTTGAGTTGGCACTACACTGATCCACA
The DNA here is from genome assembly GCA_903066825.1 of Alfaro cultratus. Lineage (NCBI taxonomy): Eukaryota > Metazoa > Chordata > Actinopteri > Cyprinodontiformes > Poeciliidae > Alfaro > Alfaro cultratus. The sequence continues at coordinate 51,612 of CAEFZX010024367.1, forward strand.
TGAGCGTCACAGAGCAGACACTTGTCAGATGTTAAAAGCATCTTGAAATCTCTTCCTAACATTTGTTTTTAATCACAATGAACTGAAACCAACAATATTTTTACTCTGGTATTTGCTTGGCATCCATAGGATATGTAAAACACTGGAAATGCTTAGATCAGTACAGAGGAAATGTTTTGTTAGATAAGCCCCGCAGCTTTTATTGCTCTAAAATTCAAATATTTAACAGTGAATGATGTACGTTTACGACATATTGTCCTCCATTCATGCATGTAACAGTTCAGTTTGTAACACTGAGCTGCAATATGATATCAGGTGTTAATGTTGCGCTGTCCACATGCTGTGTCTGAACGCTCACAGATTTATGCACGTTCTATCCCTTGTGGGGCAAACTGGATAGAATCCAGGCTGCTCTAACAGCCTACTTACCCTCACCCCCCTTTACATGAGGTCTATGCAGTCTGTGCCCCCCACACAAATCTGACCATCTTAGGAATGGAAAACATTCCCTGCTGAACTTTCCTACCAACTGTTCACAGCTACCATCTGCAAGAGACTTCGAGTCAAAGAGAGAGGACCAGCAGAGCTCACTTCATAGAAATAAAAACGCCTTCCACTTTTCATACAGATTTAAAATAGAATAGGATGCAAATATCCTAAATTCTCCCTCAGTGGGGAAATTCAGGTGTACCTGCAGCAAAGTAACAGGCAAAACAGAAACAGAGATTTGCACAAAATTAAAAATTATATAAACAGAAAATAAGAACAAGAGGCTGTACAGTAGGGGGTAATTTTACATTATAAGAGAAATAAATGCTTTATTGGAAATAGCATATTCAGATTCAAAAAAATGTACAACTGAGTAAGATCATTTTTAAAAAGAACAAAATGTGCATTTATGTTCGGGAGTTAAAGAAAAACGTTTTACAAAAAAATGGAGATTATTGGTATTTTTGAAGTTGTTAAAGAAATCGGGGCTTCTTTTTTCATTTACATACACTTTCATTTACAAGAGCCAAAAATACCACATCACCACAATTTGATAGAAGTGTGAATAATTTATTTTGTCATAAAAATTTTTCTCTTAACGTGGCGAGCATAAATTGGGTGGTATGTTTCCAAAGTTTCCAAAAATTAGGCAAACTTAATAAATTCAAGGTGACAACAGAAGACAAGCTCTTGTGGAGAGTCTTTGTATTCACTAATTAAAAGAGCAGAATGAGGGGGGAAAAAAACAAAAAACCATCATGGAAACCTCTCTCCTGCTGGTTGCTGCAGTCCAAGTCACGCTGTCAGAGTCTAAGAGAAAAGTTGGAGCTGCTGGCCAGAGCGCGAGCTGAGAAATAGAAAGCAAGGCTGGAGTTAAAGGCTCTTTTTGTAGCTTGCCAAAAAGAGTTTAGATTTTAGTCTCCCACATCTGTCTACTGCCTCGCACAAGAATCCTGGAATCCCCCACCTCTTCATCATTACTGTATTACACAGAAAACACCCACAGACTTGTGCAGCTCTCCTTATTAGGACAACCCAATGGGCTGTGTTCATTATGTACATCCAAGCCTTGACTTTCCACTAGTGCATGTCAGCACTTAGCAGGATGCTCCTCACTCCAAAAGTGAGCATCTGGTCCTGACGAGGTTGGACATGGTAACAATCCCAAGGAGAAACCAAAAACAGGAACACAAACACACACAGATGCAAACACAAGGATGAACTCAACGATTTCCTTTAGATTCTTAGATGGGGGACATTGTGTAAAATTGAGGGTTGTTTGTTTTATATCATGTTTCGATGCTATTCTCTAATTAAAACATACATTGAATGTTGGTTTGATTCTTTCACACATGTTTGAAAAAAATCCTTTAATCTCCCATGGCAACCATTTGGGAGTGCCTAAATGCTTGCTCTCATGGAAAGCACCGCCTTTTCCATGCTCCTCTTCGGATCTGCAGTCTCCAAGCTGAGCTTCCCCCTAACAGAGCAGCCCTCCCCTGCACCTTCCCCACTCATGACTCCCCCACTCAGCTCCTGCAGACTAGCGGCAGCAGCAATAAGCAAACACCTGGTGGAACCTGGTGAGTCTGCCGAGCTCATCATACAAACTACTTCTCAGTACAAAGCTCCTAAGACCGGTTGTTAGCATTGGAGCGTTGTTGTGAGGTGGTCTGTCGGAAAGTGCAGGAGCTCCTTAAAGAGACAGAGACCCAATATTAAGGCGTCAATTTGCAAAGTCAATTTTCAAAAAGTTAATTTTGACATGTGCAACATTTTGATAACAACTAGTTATTTGATTGTGCTGTAAAACGGCACTGTGTGCCTAGAAAATACATACTACTGCCCCTTTAAAACAAATGGCAGATTAGCATTGCTCATAGCGGAACTTACACACAAGTACACAGTTGGGGTGTGAGCTAATGACATGAATCACACTGACCTATTTTGTGAAAAGACAGAATTGAAGAAAGATTTGAAATTTGGAAAGTGTAAAAAGACTCCAGGGTCTGCAGACGACTCCATCTGAGTGGGCCTGAGTCTGAGTGTGTTTCTCCTCAACTTCGCACCTACAGTACATAGTAGCTTCAAAGTTAAGCCACCATGCTGGTCATACCGGCAGCCAAAGTTAAGCTCTGTTAAGCAGAGATGCTCTCTACACATATAGATGCAAATCTTTCTTCTGCATTCACTCTGAGAAACTCTTGCCGTTTGCTTTTTGATAGATTGTTGCCTTGATCTGCTGCACGTCCTTGTTGGATCCGGACTTTTGCAAACAGGAAACAGAACCAGGCGCAAGACCCTGTAGGGTTTTTTTTTTTTTTGTTAGCGTGTATTTGTTTGTGAGCCTCACATGACTCAGTGTCTGCTTCTTTTAACTACCTCTAGAGGTGCATGCATATGGAGTGTTGCGGTGACTGCCGCAACGCAGCCAAGTTTCTCTTAGTTTCCTTCCAGATCTGAACTCTGTGTGACTCTGATAACATTGAATTGAGAAACAATTTCATGCTGTTGTACGCGGGGTGCTTTTTATGGCTTCAACTGTTCCATTAAGGCGCTTCAGGGTCTGGGAATGGTTTTTTGAAATGTGTGTGTGCCTCCCTTCCTCTCTCTCTGCATGTGTGTGTGTGTGTGTGTGTGTGTGTGTTTTAAGTTAATGCCCTCAGGCTCATCAGCCTTTCAGTTGATACTGCAAAAGGAATCCAAACAGCTCAAGCTCTTTTATTTTTTGGTTCCCAACCAAAGCCACAGAATGAGGAGATTACCCTGGACGCTTATCATTTCCTGTTTCAGAGGCTGTCATGTCACCAATCGGGTTCAAGGAAATTATTCACACTAACAAATGGACAGAAGACATGGGTGCAAAATATGAGGGCTCCTCGTCGTTCAGATTTGTTGGGTTTTTTGTTGTTGTTTTTTGTTACCTTTCTGACTTATTTCAAACATCTAAGCAAAAGTTTTAAAAGTTTTTTTTTTTTAATCGGTATTGTAGACACAAATAAAAAAAATATTGTGACCATCACCATGCGTTGCTTACTAATCTTTATATTTCCAGTTAACTCATCATAAACAAGTTTTACAGAAGAAACGGTTTTACAGTTTCTTCCTCAAAGAAAGAACAACATGTTTATAGATCTCCCATAGTTTTGGATTGTTGTTTCGCTGTGTGTAAAAGTGAGCAAGCTTGCCTCATTTGTTTCTGTCTTGGCTTTAAAGTGGTTTCCAATCATAGATAGCATGGGGAAGTAATGTTTGAAATTGTGAGCAGGATTAAATGGGTTTTGAACTTTGGATGGAATAATGTCTGAACAAAATATCCTTGAGGTTTCTGAAAGGAAGCCATCTTTCAGGTCACTAGCTGCCCACCATCATGAACATTGTCACATTCAGAAGAAAAGTGGGAACCTTAGACTACAAGCCTTGCAGTGAAGTATGAGGGGTGGAAGTAGTGCTTAATCAAAGATAACATACTATGTTGAAATTTTTCTTATCTTTTTTAAAACACATGTTGATGGTTTGTAATTTAAAAAAAATAATTTCCCTAGCCTGGTGAAGGGTGTAAAACTGCTTATGCACCAGCATCTCAGCTTCCCAGCTGTTACTTTGACATTAATGAGGGGTTAGAGGTTAAACAATGAGCTCACAGCTTCGACAAGCTGTGACAGTCAGCAGGCCTCTCAGAGTCGACAGAATGGCATCACAGAGGAGGTCATTGTTGTTCTTGGTGACACTTTCTGGGAGAGGTTCCTATGACTCAGAGAAAATATGCGAGGATAAAACCGAATCAGTCAGTCTGCTCCACTTCACTTCACATTTTGTGTTTGTAGGTGACTTATTGTTAAACTTGAAACCCCAGTGGATCTTTGGACCGACCAATTCAAATTACGCTCACACTGGGATGAAACTGAAATTGTGCATTAAATGCGTAGGAAACACAGGAGATAAAAACTTCAAGCAGCTCCACTTCCTGCACTTTCAGATGTTCCGCAAGTTTGGGATTGTGAGGAAGTTACGAATGCCCTGATAGCATCTCACATCTTCAGAACAGAAAGGTTTCAAGTGTTTGTTTTTTCTTTCACTAAGATACCCTGTCAGCATTTATCTTTTCTTGTACCACTTAAAAGAATATCAGCTGTTGGTTCCTCCTTGGTCTCACCCTAACAATCTTTAGTCAGGCTGATTAGGACAGGAGAGACCTCCCAGGCTTCTCTCAGTCACATGAAAGCTGTTAAATTTTGCGTTTTTAGCACACTTTAGCATCTTTTACTGCTACAGGGTGAATATGTAACAGGCAGGTGAAAACTAAAGCCTAGCAGCAGCTATTGTAGGCTGGTGATAACCAGCTGTTTTCACTGTTCCGTCTCACACACATCTGTTTCAAACCATCAGATTTGCTACAGAAATAAAGAGAATTATTGTTTTTATTTATGTCTGTCTTTTCTACAAACTTGCATTGGCTCCTTTTCATAATAAGACGTAATATACATTGTACGAGAACGAAAACAAATAGTTTAGGAAACCCTAGCAGGCTTCATTCTATGTATCATTTCCTTTTAAACCCGCTCTTCCTGTCCGGGTCATGGAGCGGCCGGAGTCTATCCCAGCTGTCACCAGGCGAAAGATAAACTACCAGCAGACTGCCAGTCCTTCACGAGGCCATTTGACCAATCAACAGGACATATTTTATATACTTTCAGGACTGAGGATCTATGAAGACCCACAGCACCATCGTGTGGTTAACAATGGCTACAACAGTAATGAGCCACATACCCTGATGCAACCTTTTAAATTCGATGGAAAACACAGATGCAGTTTGAGTTCTGTGGAGTTGGTCCTCCACGGGACCTCAAAAGTGAAAGAAAACATAAAGATCTAAGTGTCAATATCCATACTTTCGCAATTTCATTTCCAGTTATTGTTTCGTCATTCGGTTTCTACAAGGAGAGAAAATGCAGAGGTGGAGCAGAAAAACCCCAAAATAAATGATTGAACAATTGAAGAGGTGTCAATAATTAAAATACAAATGAAAAGCTTTGATATAAATATAAATAATGTGACATGAAAACATAATGGACATATTTGGAACAAAGTGCAGTATGCCCAATTATTCGATTCTTCTATGAAAATGAGTCAGTTGGGGTGTGTTAAGCGTCTAATCTTAATGCATCTTTTCACCTGATAACGCCTTAGAAACCCTTCATAAAATGGATGGACAGAAGGACAGACGGACGGATGGGGTATTAAAATGTTTAAAGATTGATGAGAGTAAATAATACAGAAACTGCAAAGGTTTTATGTAAAATAACTCTAGATTTATTTTTGCTTCACAGAAAACAGAATATCTTAACATTTCTCAGCCATTTATCTAATAAAAACTAAACATGTCATTTCTATATTCTTAACGAAAAGAGAAAGTGAAGCACAATATGAATCAGGCACACGAAATCAGAACAAGAAATCCAAAGAAAAAAATAATTAAAACAGGTTAAATTTGGAATTGAAAGAATGATTTGGAAAAGTAAGCCAGCATTCTGGTAATTTCCTCCAGGCAGCAGAGATTGTGCTTAAACTTCAAGTAAAGGCCAGCAAAGTCTGCATGGAGGAGGCCGGATGTTCCGCAGGCGAGCAGCTGCTCTCAATGTGGGACGGAGGAGCTGACAATTTACTCATGACGGACAGAAACAAATGGACAGGAAGGAAGCTCATAAACTGTACACACATTTTTCCGCCCTCAAAAAGTCACAGCTCACTGTAATTCTGAACTTGTGAATTTACAGTTTGTTTAATTTTGTCAGGCTGCTAAATGTGACAATGAACGTTATTTATTGATTGATTTTTTTTTATTTTTTTTCGGTTTTGGGGTTCAGATCTTGTATTTACATTTAATAATCTCTTGGTGTTACTGTGATTGCGGGATCGGCTGCTTCAGACACAGCTTGCTGCTTCCAGAGAAGATGGGCGTCTGCTTCTCCATGTGGAATCGCACCAGGTGGCCGATGCTCTGGAACACCTGGTCCCGTGTTCGAACCTGATTACACAAAAACAGATGAAAACTAAGAAAACATCGACAGCGCCTCGAAAAAATTTTTATTCTGCTTTAAGTATTCATTAAAGAAGATTATCTGTCTCATTTTAGTCTAGACCATCCTAGAACATAAATATGTCATCATCTAAACTAAGTATTCCCACAGCATGATGCTGCCCCCACTATGTTCCACCATGAGGATTGTTTGTTTAGGGCAGGGATGTCAAACTCATTTTCATTTCGGGCCACACAGAGATTATGAATGTCCTCAAAGGGCCTGCTGTGGGGATTTGAGTTTTTCTGTTTATTTTAAGTTTTTGTGTCTATTGAGTCTCTGTGTTGTCCTGTCTACCCCTTGATTGTTCCCAGGTGTGTCTCATTCCCTGATTACCCTCTTGTTCTTTGTCGGGTCCTTGTCGTAGCTGTCCTGTCTTACTTGCCGTCCATTTAGTTTCCAGTTTGCTACCAGTTATTGAGCCTTAGCCTTCTGCTCTCGCTGTGCTGCCTGGATTGCTGGACTTTGTATTTTTTGGTTTTGACATTTAAATCATCATTTCATTTCCTAAACCTGGGTCTGCTGTGTCTGCCTCACCACCGTCACTGAATTTCATGACACCTGTTGTGTCAGAATGTATTAAAAAATTGCCTATTAAATTGTCAAAATAGTAAAGCTATTCTTAAAATTAAATAGTTGAACATATATCTTCACATTAATTCCATTTGGCACTATACTAACTGGATTGATTTGACTGATAAAATAACATCTAAGCCCACAATTGTTATCTTGAAGGGTTATTTATGAGGCTATCTAGAGTCTTGAGGGCCATATAAGTAGCTATGGCGGTCCAGATTTGGCCCACGGTCCTTTAGTTTGACACATGTAGTTTAGGCTAGTGTGCAGTATTAGGTTCAGCCGCAAATAGCAGTAAAAAAAAATAGATCCACATATTTGCTTTGCTCCCTCCATTGCTTAAGGGCAACTTTGAGCAGGACTTCCTATCGTTTTCTTTCCACAATTCATCAATCTCATCTGTTATGCAGGAACTGTGGAGTGTGCAGCCAAAACCTGCCCTGTCATCAGATTGTCCCACCTGAGTGGTCTCTTCTTATAGCTGCAGCTCCTCCAGATACGACATGATGCTCTTAGCTTCCTTTCTAATTAATGCTCTCCTTGCTGAGCTAAGCTCGTCAGGTTGTGTGGATCGCCTCAACGTTTTAGATTTGCAACTACATATCACTTTCCTTCTACTTCACAGTGTCGCTCTGTCACTTAAAATCCAGATAAAATGCAATGAAGTTTATGTCTGTTTTGTGTCAAAATGAGTTCAAATTAAAGAGGTAGGGTAACAGCACACTACCTGCCCGTGTGAATCCACCAGCAGTATATGTCTCACGGTGGCGCCCTCCATCCCACTGAGGACGTATTGACCGGAGGCCGAGCTGCTTTCTCTGACTAGGAAATCCCCGCTGCAGGTGAGGAGAGACTCTGCCTGTTCTCTGTTCAGCCTGGAAACGAGGGACACAAAGACGCTGTGAAATCATAAAAAAAAACCCTGAAACCTGCAAATTTGCTAGTATGATGATTCTCCCCACCTGCCGTGGAACCAGACTTCCTGGTAAATTAAGCTCTGGACTGGAGTGTCGAAGAGGGGAGAGTGTTGTTCTCCACTGTCATCACACTGCACAGAGTCTGGTGGAGACAAAACCAAGAGGAAATAGAGGAATAAAGAGAGATGAATTTCATTGGTGTGCAGTACACCCACAAGATTTACAGGATATCAGCTGCAATACAAACGTTTCAACTCGCACAAAAGCTTCATGTAAAGGAGCTGGAGCTCCTGCTTGGGATTCAAAATGGTGTTTTAACCTAAAACCAATAATGTCTATATTTTGATGGCCTCATTTTAATGCAGGGAAGTAGATTCACCACAGAGAAAAAAAGATTTCACCCAGCTCCTGCGTGTGACAGAAGGGCTATCCCGAACAATCGCCTGGAGAAAAAAAATGAGTAATTTAAATTTAAACACATAAAGTTGGATTTTAAGAAGCACATCAAACCGTCCTATGAGAAAAGTTTAGTGTTAGCAGCTGGCGTGAACATATTGGTTCCTGTTTTGACTATGTTTGGACATTTAATCAACTCACACTGGTTGATTTAACAGGCTTCCCTGTTAAATCTCAAGTGTGCACTCACTTACACAAACAGTGATTTATTTCAAGTTGTGAATGAATAATCCTGCAAAACTCTCGCTGCTACTATACTAAAAAAATAATAATAATAATAAAAAATAAATACTATAGTATAGTAAATTATGAAAAATATATATATTTTAAGATACACAACAGATTGCACCTTAACATATTAATCAGGCAGTTTAAACAAATCAGACACCAACTCATGTCCACCTGTTAAGTTAATATGTCTAAGACTGAAATTAGTCAAAATCTACCTTTGACTTATTAAATGAATTATTTGCTCCTCAAGTGACCCAATTCCGATTTTTTTTTTTTTTTTTTTTACGTAATGCGACCTGTATCTGATCTTTTCATGACAGTCTGAACAGCACAGATCGGATTCTTTTCGAATATTCAATACGTATCCGATTCAAATGCGACCCAACGTCATTGATACTGGACAAATCTCACTATTCTGCACCCTGATACGCGCAAGTGGGAAGAAAAACAACAACTACGATGGAGTATTCTTAGGCTGCGTTCACACTGCAGACTGAAATGACCCAGTTCAGATATTTTGTCTGTGTGGCAGTGTGAACGGCCCCTGCAAAAAAAAAAAAAAAAAAAAAAAAAAATCCGATTTTACAACATATTGGAATTGGGTCATTTCAGTCTGCAGTGCGAACGCAGACTAACAATAAGATTATTGAGTGTTAAGAAAAATGTTGAAAAAGTGTTTGGAAACTTTTCTTTGCGTCAGTCCTGTGTAAACCTACACCATTCACAGAACGGTGTTTTCTCTCCTGCAGCCTCATCTCTGACATTCACCTGCAGATGGAGCTGAAGTTTCCTCTCTGACGGAGTAGTTCTCATGCAGCGAGACCGGCCGAGACAAGCAGACCTGCAACAGATGAGTCATGCAAACCAAATGTAACGGATATCTTTGTCACTGTGTGTGTGTGTGTGTGTGTGTGTGTGTGTGTGTGTGTGTGTGTGTGTGTGTGTGTGTGTGTGTGTGTGTGTGTGTGCGCGTGTGTGTCCTGCGTGAGCAGCTGTTTGTGAACAGAACGAGAGCCGTGGCCTGAAGGTTATAGATGACAGGAAAGTCGCTGATTCAATTCTCACAACGATTGTTGGAAGTGACTGAAGAGCGTCCTCTATTACAAACTACTGAGAAAGGCATTTCCTGTTCAGTTGTTCCTCCCCAGTGACCCACAGACAGAGTTACGCTGTACAGGGCCACCCTGAGATGTAATTGTATAAATGACTGGCTTTAATGAACTAATTCAGAACAATTTAAAAAAGGAAACATGTCTTGACTTATATTTTTCGTTCTTAAAGTTTGTTTTAAGAATGAAGTGTTTTAGAAGTGATCGTGTTTCAAATATTACAATCTATTTCTTAAATTGAAGGACTAAACTTTATTTACTTATTTGTATTTTTTTAAAACTAACCCTAAGGCTTTCAGCTACATCCTGCAGCTTCCATCGGGGAACTGAGTCACTGAGCTGCTCAGTTATGCAAAGACATTTATCCAAGATGTTAAACTACAAATCATCAACAGGACGACAAATGTTTTATTTAGTCTTCAATTATTCAGCTAAGTAAAAAATATATATCTCCTTACTACTACTTACAGGTTATTAGCTTTTAGTTATAGACTAACAGCATAGATGGTATTAGGAATCAAGTACAGGAGGAAACGGCATCAAAATGAGTCACAAAATGTTAGAAAGAGCGAAATATGACCCAAGACGGTTTTGACTCATGATTGTGTATAGTAAGATAGTTCCACTGAGCACATAGCAGATCTTAAAGCACTCTTACCTCCTGAATATCAGGTTCCTGTTTCTTCTCCTCCTTTGACACCTGCTTGCCCTCTTTGCCGCCAACCAGTGAAAAAAAGTTTTTTCCTGTGATGACGTTATAGTAGTCCAGCTGCTCGGTGACCTCTTCCTTCTGCTTGGTCTTTTGCTCCACTGATGTCTCTTTGGGACTCCATTTTGGATATATCCTAACCACAGACCTGAATAAAAACCACATCCGTGATGTTCAGATGTTGCAGTGTCTGACAACACGCTGACTCACTAATAACTTTTTGACCTTGGGGAGATGAGCGTTGATGTCTGGCTGAGAAGCTGCCGGAAGCGCGTCTCAAAGGCCTGCCCGATGGTGCTGATAACCTCACCCGCCCGACCTTGGGGACACTCCATGATATGGCACTCTACCCGATAGTGAAAAGGAGACGCATCATTCCCATAATTCAAATATTTGGAGCTTTTTGTGGCCTAAAAAATGAGCCCTACCTCTCTTATTGATGAAGTCCTTCGCAACGTATGCAATATAGTCTGACATGTCCTGTGAATACATTTAAAGAGGGTTAATTAGTCATAGATGATAGGAGCATAATTATGTCACATTAAAGTCCAACATCTGTAGATGGAGGTAAAGTGTATAGAGTAGGATTTAAGTTAAAGTTAAGATTTTTGGACCTGGCCTGAGTTAGACCAATGTTGATGAAAATGAAGGAGAAGACATCAATATTAGTTCACCAGAACATTTAGCAAAACCCAAAATTTTCTGTTTTGCAACTACAATTTTTCAAATTCGGCTCTGACGTTATTCCCACGTTATGTGTGCATGTGTTTGTCATGGGATGAAGGGTGTGAAATTCACTGGGTCAAGGTGTTTTCCACACTCACTAAGAGATAATACAGTGTTCTACACACACACACAGCTCATCAGTACCCCCTAGTGGTCAAATAGGTACATGGTGACTAAAACAGAAACAGAAGTTCGTCAGACTGTTTTAAATGGAGCTACTCTGACCGTACAGCGAGTGAATCTTCATTATTGCAGACTGAGCTGCTGCATAGTATAGCATAGATTAATTAATGATGTCGCTATTTACTCAAAGCTGCTCCATGTGCATGTGTGTTTGATAAACCCCTTGACATTTGTTTTACACTGATTCAAGAGTAGAGTCAGCAGAAAATATTTTCAACAATTTTAATCCCCTCCGCTCATGCTCCAAAGCTGAGTTTTAAGGCACACTTCTGGATTATTTTAGCTAATTAATTTAGCAGAGAGCTATAATCCTTTCCACAGACATTACCCTCTTGCTTGCTTATTTCTCTATAAGTTACTGACCAGAGATTTTTTTTCTGGGTTTGTGTCCACAGGTTACTGCTTCAGGATTCCTTCTTTCATGCAAATCATATGATTTGTAGCAACAGAAAAATCAGTCAGGGAGGTAAATGATCAACAACCTATACATATTTAGACCTGATAAAATTTGGTTAATGATAAACCAAATTTTATCATTAACTTCTTCATAAATGTATGAGAAAAGGACCTTTAAAAAAAAAAAAAAAAAAAAAAAATCTATTGTAATAAAAGACCTGACCTAAATGAGATCTCAGGAAGTTGAGTGTTAATCAGCTTTTTTTATAGTTGGCATTTTAATAATGAAAATCAACAAGCTGGGTTAAATCATGCTAAGCTTCTAAATCTTCAGTCTTAGCACAACTCGATCTGAGCTAATAGAATGACTTTAATCAGGAAACACATTTTAATTCAAGCTGTCTGACCTAATTCTACATTTTAAAAAATAATAGCATAATCAATACAATATATTGTATAAAACCTAGTACATTTTTTGCATTGCTATTAACCTGAAAATGTTTGTTCATGTGGAATATTCAAAAACAAAAAAACATACTGGGTCTCCTCCGGAGGCAAATGAAATGCCCTGCATGGGATGGTTGACAATCCTCTGTGGAAGAGAAAGAAGGGAAACACAGTTTTGGATACTGTTGTTAGAAACAAAAAAATAAATTATGTATATGGGAGGTTCACCATGGATTCAGTTGTTACCTGTAAGTTGGAGGCTGTGATCAGAGACAAACTGTCTGTGGACACTGTGAGGATGGCTCTGCTCCCAGAAAACTGCATGTTGATCTGACCCAAAACAGCAGAAACCCCTTTACACGGAGGCTGATGACGACAAGAATCCCAGTTACTTCACCGATCCGTCATCTGAATGCTCTCCCTGCTTGTTTATACTGCACTTACCCTCTTAGTTTTCAGCAAAGATTTCACTGAAGTCCTCTCACACAGTCTGGTAATTGCCTCCCTGCACACAAACACAGATTTGAAGCATGTACACAGTTGAGTGCACAAGCACAGAGATACCTTTGTAAAGAAGGGATTCGGTGCGTCCTGTGACTTGTGATGCATGTGACGAAAGGAGGAAAACCACATTACAAGCAGCCAGTGTACAACAAGCAGGGTTACCTTTGTTCCTTATAGTAACTTAGACAGATGAAGAACACAAATAAATATTTGTATAGTGGTATGTGAAATAAAATCCTACTTTATATATAAAAAAAAAAATCTACCACATTTCAGAAGCTAAAATTGCATATGGTTTCAAAACATATTCTTTTTTATTTTTTTTATTTATCTAAAATTAATATTTTAGGCTAAACAACTCAAACATTTAGTCTTGATAAAAATACCCCATGGCCCCCACCCATTAAAAATCTAATTAAAGGATTTAATTCAAACTCTATTGAACAAAAACAAAGTCACCAGATAAAGCCAAATTGTAAAGGCTTGTTAACGTTCAGTGCACCATAAGTTCAAAGTTTATGTCCCTAACTTTTGGATTATTTTTTTTTTTTACAATTACACTCACAAAAGTGCATCAAAGCTCCTGTTGTTGGTTGGATGTGTTTAAAATTCCCATCTTCATTCCAAACTCTGGTCAATCGATTCATGCAGCACTAGTCTTTCTTTGTTCTGAAAAACATTGTTCTTAATAGAAACTATTTTACTGAAGTTAAAATGATTCACGATCAAGATAAACTCTAAATATAATAGAAAATAGTTCCAAAATTGCAGCAGTGTGTTAAAAGGAGTAAAAAAGAAGGAAGGAATTCAACATTGTTGTAGTGAAACACGCATGTGCTCTGGTGTACAGTTATAATACTTGACATTTTAACAACTAACTGAATTATTTGCTAACAAATTGGGCACACTGAGCATTAAAGAATTTTAAAAATCCAGGGGGCGGGAAATCTAGTTACATGAGGCATGTACAAGGCCTCTGCACAACGCAAAACTCATCTGGACCTACGTAAGTGGATTGGAGTGATGCCGTAAAGTTTTCCTAGTTGTCTAGCAAATCAAAATTTATCACAGTTTAGTAAAACAGTGTTAAATATTTCACTAAACTGAGGGCTGAAGAAGGAACAGGAAAATGCTGGGCAATATTTGCACCAGCTTACAAAAAAATGTGAAGTATCACCCGGCATGTCAGTGGGGGGAGCAGGACTGCACTGCTGCTTTTTGCAGATGAAGTGGCCCTGCTGGCTTCATCGGGTCATGATCTCCAGCTTTCTGTGGAGTGGTGCGCAGCTGAGGATGAAGTGGCCAGGATGAGGATCAGTGCCTCCAAATCAGAGGCATCCTGAGCCGGAAAAGGATAGAGATGGGGACGTGGTCCACCGCCCAGTGGGGGAGTTTGAGTATCTCAGGGTCTTGTGCACAAATGAGGACAAAATGCAGCAGATCGACAGGCGGACTGGTGCTGTGTCTGCAGTGAAGCAGGAGCCAAACAGATTCTATGGTCGGCTTGATTTGTGTGTGTATGTGTGTGTGTGTGCGTGTGAAAGCATGTTCCTGTTCCTTAAGTGAAGAACTCTCAGAAGAAAAGTCCTTAGATGTGTTATTTTATAAGTTAATTTTTCATTCAAAATTATGGTCAAGAGAATAAAGACGGTTACATATAACTGGATTCTTGTTTTACTGCAGTGAAAATCCGTTCCCCAAAGAAGTTAAAAAGCTCCATCCGAATCCCCAGATGATTTCTGAGAGTAGCTGCTCAGGTCAGAAATGTGAAAGCATAAAAACACACGTAACTGTGTAGGCAACAAGGTTGTTTTCCTGGAAGAACATTTCTCCTCCTTGAAAACGGGTTTCATGTAATGGATGTGTTCTCCCTCTCCAGCTCGCTTTTTAATAAGACTATGAGAGATCATTAGGAGGAAATTCATCTAATTGGATTTTATGGCCCATCACTCTGCAGTGCTGTTGTTAACAGAGGTTGCTGTGTGTTGGCATTCTGCACTAGGATATCAATATCAAATGTTGACGAGAAAGCCCCGGTTTATGAAACATTATACATTTAATTTAATTTCCCCTCTTTGAAAATAAATAAGCTACACATGCCCGCTTTGGCAAGTATAACATCAAGCTTGGAGTGAAAGGGATGTTGCTACTCTTTTAAACATATGCACAAAATCAGCAAATATATCAATAATGCATTAGACGAGTGCTTAAACGTTCCTCTTTTTATCCTTATTTTGGTCTTCAGGTTTCTCTTATTTCATAGCAGTTAACTTGGCAGGATAAAGAACTCAGTTTTTATCAAAGTGTCTTCAGGAGAACTATATATTGACTTTGTCTTTCTAAATACTTAATTTGAAGAACTGTTGTTTAATTTTCTTTCAAACTACATGAGCTTTATCTCTTTGCTGGATTTGTTTCTAAAGTACACGAGCATTTCAGTAACTGTTGATTTGAAAAAAAGAAATCTGACTCTTGAATTTAGATAGGTCTGATGTAAAAATGCAGAAGATGTCTGCTGAATTTCCTTGCTCTTCAGCCATTTGTAATTAGACTTTCTGGAATCCTTCAAGCTCTTTTCTCAGAATGATTACTTGTACTTCCAGACCTCACCATGACCTCTTCCTGTCCATCTATGTGGACAACTCTAAATCACATTACTGACAGAGAAAACATCTTTTCTCCTTTGAGCTTCTTCAACTTCATGGCTGTTGATTATATTGTACGCATACTTCAAAATCTGCATTATTTGTATTGGCAATTACAGGCCTTTGTCCCGAAATTAATACAAACCACCCAAAACTTAAGTAAGGCAGTTTTTACTTTAAATTTGTACTGCTAAAAAAAAAAAAACACTTTCAGTGTTGGTGAAACCTTTACCTTCGTCTTCGATTTCAAAATCCTTATGGGCGAGTTACACATTGTTAGACAGGAGGTTGGGATAGATACGGTCACATTTTTTGATGCTTTTCTTGGCAGAATGGAAGAGCTCGATTGAATTCGTTGGCTTCCTGTCACGGTACCAGCTTTTAAATGTAGTCAATTTCATTTCCAATAGGTCGGAGCCAGAAGCTAGTCTGCTTAATCCAAACACGTTTTAATGTGTTTGGGATTATTGTCTTGTTGACAAGCTGCGAACATGCGACCCAAATCCTGTCATCCTGAGACAAAAGTAAATTGTTGAAGAAGTCCAGAAAAAAACCCAGAGACCGCTGAAAGGGTCCAGTCGACCATAAACTGGAAACTGCTGGAACACCTTTGTCCCCATCAGCAATCAAACCAAATTTTAGATAGAGACCCAATTAAATAATCTGATTGTTCTCCAGTGGGATAAAATGAAGCACAGAATACAACACAGTCCTCCAGAAAGCAGCAAGCTGGAGATGCCTTTAAGTTGAAGAGCAGTGTACCAACCAATCCAAAATAAATGGTCCCACATAATAAAATGGTTTGCTGAACTGGTAAAGTCCATTGAGCGAAACAGACGCTGGAAACTCTACTGGAAATTTGTGGAACAATTTAGAAGCAGAGCCTGCTGTCCCATATCCATCCAGAATAATGACACAAGTTTGCTGATGAGTGCAAAGACTTTTGATCAAGGTGTAGCCAAAGGGACAATTAACCGGATATTAGAAGGGGCTCCTGTAAGCTGCACATCTGGAAAGCATTCACAGCACTTCACTGTGCTTATTCCAAATTGCACTAAATTAATTTCTTTCTTGGAAACTCACACAAAACTGTGGAAGAAAGTTTTTGAGTGTTTTGAAAATTTACTGAAAATAAAAAAGAAAGAAATCACATTTACGTAAATATTCACAATCTTTACCACGGGTGTGCTATCGTACCGTGTGACTTGCATTCTTGTATCAAAGTCGAGTGTCCTCATGGACTGGACCACTTCCACGCTACCCATGTACTTCAAAACACAAGCAAATAAACAAAACACCAGTTACTAAGTAGATAGAAACATGATCAAAAACAGCATTAGGCAGAGCTGTTGTGACCTTCTGTCCTATAAATCCACTGTGCATGTCCACAGTGTCATTAAACAGCGGATTTCACAACTTGATAGTAAATACGTGGAGATGATTGTAGAGGCATTGATGCAACCAGGTGACAATTTGTTCACTTTTTGCAGCCCTTCTCCCATTGGTCATGAGTTCGAATAAAACAGGCCCTATAGGCCGGAGCCGGGATGAGTAAATCCATTGATGCGAACCCAGATCAAATCAATAAGTGAGTGGGGTGAGTGGGCGGAAGTGTGATACGCTTGTGTGTGTGTGTGCTTGTTTATAGAGGACAGTCAGACAGTCCGTTCTCTTTTCCACTATCGGTCAGTTCACAAGTCCTGGTCCTAATCACCCACAAGAACACACCTCTGTTTATGGGACAGCATGAGCCCTGCTAATACCAAACACACACACAGAAACGCACACACACACACACACACACACACACACACAGACACGCACACAGGCAAGCAGAGTTGATCTAGAGAGGAGCAGAGAGCCAGGATGAGTCACTACTGCCTACACAGGAAGCTAAGAACTGGAGGGGGGGGACGTATGAAAGTGAGCATGATAGTGTGGAAAGAGCAGAATGAGACAAGGGTCTGTGTGCTTTCTTTGGCTTTCTTTGTGTCCGATTGTCCGAAAACTGTTGATCAAAATCAACACAGACATCCAGAAAGCTCAACTGTGCTTCACAAAGAGAATCTGTGGTGATGCTTAAACCCAAACATACGGAATGGAAATTCTCCTCAGCATTAGTTGTTGCTAGATTTTGAGTGTGCAGGCATGGAGAGTGGTCAGAAGTATACCTTCACGTGATGGTGCACTGCTTTGTTCGATGTCCTCACCACTGCACAGTCGTCTACTGTCTTCAAGCGGCAGAGCCCGTCACTCTGCTGCGAGCACGGGGCGCAGGGGAGGCTGGCCATCCGGTGCAGCGTGATGGGACGCCTTGTGGAGAGGAGAGCCGTGTGAATCGGGTCTGGTCCAGAGGAGAAGGACCCACCGAGGTCTGCTCTGTCGTCCCGTTTACTGACAGTTCTGATTGTGTTCACTTGTCCCTTCAGGACTCTCCTCAGGCAGTTGGGACTTTGCAGCTGGATGCTGGCCACACGGGGGATGAAGTTCCTCAGGGTGGATGATCCATGGGGAGATGGAGTCCCGGGGTCAAGCTGAGCAAAATCAGAGTCTAGGCAAAGGTCCCTCTTTGAGGGCAGCAATCTTTCAGGGCGATCCTCCAAAGAGGTCAAGGAGTCGTTGCGCAGTGGGCTGTATTTGGTGCGTTTCAGCATACCTGCAGATGATTGAGAAAGGCGTAAAGATATGAATAAGTAGAAAATGTCTTCTCATTAAATGTCGTTAAAAGAGACCCACCTGGTAGGAGTCCTGTCTGTGTTCTGAACTTGGGTTGGGTTCGCTCTCGCATAATCAGGGCACTGGAACATTGGAAGAAGGAAGAAAAGAGGGAGCTGATAACATTAATAATGACAGCATTGAGAAAAGCAACAAAGTTCTGATTTTTAGTTTTCTCTGCCAATCAGCTGCACTTTACAAATGTATCCCCGTGTTTGAGGGGAATCATCAGACATGATTCCCACCGCACATCACAGCAAATTCAACTCACCCTCACGGGTCTGGGGCTGTCCTGTGTAGATTACAATCCTGTCTGCTCCGCCGCAGTCATGCCGAGGAAAGTCTCAAACCTCCAGACTGAACACTTTCACAGTCAGTTTACCAGGCTTCCAGGGTTTTCTCTCTCAGGCATGGAGCAACTGAGCAGCTTTTATGAATGAACTCGCTTTTTTTTTATGAATGAATGAATGAGAGGCTCTGGCTCACTTCCTCTGTCTCTCTCTATGATGCTGCAGATGAATGTATGAATGAACCAGAGGAGAGATTGACAGACGGACCCTGAGGCACTGTTGCCCCTCCCTCACCGATAAACTACCATCCAATCACGGAAAGACAGGGTGACTCATGCTCTGCACTCTCTCTCTCTCTCTCTCTCTCTCTCTCTCTCTTTCTCTCTCTCTCTCTCACACACACGCACACACGCACACACACACACACAAACACACGCCTACAGTCATACACTGAAGCAGAGCCAATAGAGTGCATTTGTCCCTCTCTGTTAACATCACTTGCACCTTGGAGATGCTTTTAAAGCGCATCATTAATGCATTACTATCTTGGCTTCCTCCCCTCAAAATGCTTCCTATCTGATTTCTGAATGAAATGAACTTCTTACCATCTGCTCCGCAGGAACATGGTGGAGCTGACTTGATCTCTGCAATAATAAAAAAAAAAAAAACATTTCGTAGTGTATCTAATGAAGGTATTATTCAAATGACCCGCATGAGCGCACAAGCGGAAGGGGATTAAATGAAACATTTGCATTTCCGTGTGATTCGGATCGGAGCGTTTATACCCGGCGCCAGTGTTGAGAGTATTTTACATAGAGAATTTGCTGCCGATTAAAAGGTCGTCACTGTTCTATTTTTGAACTGTTTTCATGACATTTTACTCCGGATGTAAGGAACTCAGCACAGACCTTTACACAGATCAAATAAAAACATGCAAACAAGAGAGAGAAAAACACACAAAAACATGCAAATCTTGTAGTGATAATAGAATACATTAAATATTAAGAACTTTATGTAGTGTTAGTAAAGTGTAAGAACTTTACTTACACTGTGTAAAAAGACAGACACCTGTTATTGTTTTTCTGACTGTCCGAAGTTAAATCAGACCAAATTTCTCTTATTTTAGGTCAGATGGAAGATGCAAAATTGTTTCTATTTGCTACATGTCACAATAATGAAGAGATACACATATCACATATTTATTCATTAATGTATTCCAGATCAGAAAAATTACATACAAAAAAAGTAGCATGTTAAACAAGGAGGAAAAGCCATAGATGATGATCTTAAGGCTTTGGAAATCTCTGACTGGTTAACTGAGACGTTTGTGTTAACTGGAGACACACCTGTGAATGTGTTGTAAGTCCACACCTCAAATGCACTGCTTTCTGGTTTGAATCAATGGGAAAGTAAAAAAAAATAGAAGAAGAAGAAGAATATAGAAAATCAGCCAGTATCTAAGGAAGATAATTGTGGCGCTGCACAAGTCTGTTTCATCCTTGGAAAAAAATGTCCAGATTCTTGGAGGTGCCACATTCAGCTGATCAAACAATTATGAACACGTGTAGACATGATGGGAAGGTCCAACCATCATCATCAGCAAGAAGACGGGGTCTGTGTGTTTAGTTGTAAAATGAGCGATGAAAAGCTACTCAGCAAGGAAGGAACCCATTGCTACAAAAAAGCATTCAAAAGCAATATTTCAGTTTACAGGCCTTAACGATTTGGAGGCATGTTCTGTGGTTTGATGAAACCAATGCAGAACTGTTTGGCCATTGCTACATCTGCAGGAAAAAGGGGGACGCTTGTAAGCCTTGAAACACCGTCCCAGCTGTGAAGCATGGAGATGGCATCATCATGTTTTGGGGCTGCTTTGCGGCAGGAGGAACTACACCTCATAAAATAGATGGCATCATGAGGAAAGGACATTATGTGCAAATGTTGAAGCAACGTGTTGAGACATCAGCCAGGAAGTTAAAGCTCAGGCGCAAATGTGTCTTCTAAAACAGACAATAGCTCGCAACATACAGTCAAAGATGTTTGGTATGGCCATCAGGCAGGACAGATCTCGATGCTTTAGACAATTTGTGAGCAGATCTGAAAAGTTGTGTGTTACTTACAGCATTGAAGTAGGTACAATGTAAATGTGCCTGTGTTACGAATAACATGCTGTTTATTGAAGAATAGTTTCCATATTCTGAATTTCCCTTTAACCAATTAGGGGGAAAAAATTATGAAGTTAATGTGGTTATTATCTACAGCACAAAGTAAACAAGATTTGTCCATGTTCAACAAGTAAAATGAAAAAAATGTGCCTCAAAAAGCATTGATTTGTGAAATGCATTGTAAAAACATATCTAAATTTAGCTCATTTTAATATGGAATATCCCTCTAATCCTGCAGATTTGGAAAATACAAACAGGAAGGGCCCAGCCATTTACCTTTTGGAAGTAAATGCACTTCAAAAAAATACATTTATGAACAATAAAATAGTAGCAATAAATAAAACAGTAACAAAATGTCAAATAAATATGTGTTGGTTTTTTTTTGGGGGGGGGGGACAAACAAAAAAGTAAAAAAAAAAAAAGAAAGATGCATCAATTAATATGTGTCTGAAAATGTAAAATAAAAAATAAATATAAAAACACAAGCATGAACTTTGCTGGAAATAAAATGAATGGAGTTAAATGAGTGTAGATAATGGGTAAGTTATTGCAACTTAGATGAAACGTCTTTTAGACCTTAAAAGGTGAATAATAATGTTGGAAATAACTGTTTGAGGACACAATGCAGTAAAATACTTTGTATATACTTTCGATTAATTTTAACAGCAAATAAATAAACTGTTGCAAGACGACATTTGTGGCAGAGTAAAACAGTAAGTTCGTATCTTTTTGTATGAAGCTTTGACTGGTAAGTTGTCAGAGCTTTTTCTCCACCTAGTGGTCATTTTGTAAAACTACACTCTGAGTATGTTGACCTCATGCTTAAACCGAGACTAAGGTTCTGTTAAAACAGCGGTGAAAACCATTAAAAATATAAACCTTTTATGCAACAGTCGATATTTTCCAAGGAAGAATGAGTGTATATATCTTTTAATAGATGTGCAAATCTGGTGGTGGATATGGCAACTGTGATTACAGGAAGTGGTGGTATTACTTTTGGAAGGTATTGTATGTGTGCAAATCAATTGACTTGCAATTTTAGCAAATAAATAAATAAATAAATGAGTAAAAATGTGAGTTTTCAGTAAGGGGAACACTTAAATCCCACCAAGCGTCTTTGGAACCAGGTGGAGACGTGATGAGTCGAAACGCTGGAGAAAAACCTAACTAAAGCTCCAGAGTATTTGTGTTGAAGCTGCGGGCAAAAGAAATGAGGCATCAGTCAAAATAATTTACCTAAACAATATTTTAATGATGTTAATCATCAGTCCATATAGGTTAAGAGTGTTAACATGATTATGAGAAACAGCCTCCAACAGTGTCACAAGTGAAGTACAGTCAGAGGGAGACAATTTTAAATATCCATAGAAAGACAACACACTCAAAATAGAATTACTTCATTGAACCGTTTTTTTTTTTTGTTTTGTTTTTTCTTTCTGTTTTTGTTGTTTGTTCACATTAGTTACAAGACTTAAACCGGTACTGTATTTACATAGTGCAAAAGAAGAAAGAAAAACACACACAAATTAGCTTTCAATTACCACATCAAAACACTTTGATGGAAGTCATGACACACACTCACACACACTCACTCAGCGTACCTTTAATTAAACCAGAAATACTTTCATTATTTCAAAGGATGAAGCATACAGACAACCCCCCGGCACAGGGCCTCACACGTTGCATTTACATCTCTTAATAGTCTTGATTATTGATCAAATACCATTATCAAATTGGATCCCAACTGTTCACATGTTCAAAGTATTAATGGCTTTAGAAACAGGATTATTGTGGGTTTTTGTTTTAAATACAAATCTGAATTTTGGTTTTTCTTTTTATGCATGTATTTACAGAAATAGGTTCATAAATTTGCGTTAGACTGGAAACTTCTTATCTTTACTGGTGCTTGAAGTTGGGTGAATTAAAAAAAAAATTAAATAAAAAACTGCTTAATAAATCTGGAAGAGCTCCATTGTGATTCATTTCAGTGAAACAGAAATGGATATTAGGGGAACTATCAACGCGTTTCGGTTACCAGTAAACCAGTAAATTCCCAAATTTCCAAGACGGTAAAGTGGGCGTTTATTTACCCGAACACTTGTAAAATGCTTTTCTTTTTAATGGAAAAATAAATCTCAAGTGTTTATAATAGAAGAGTTATGTGGACGACAACCACTTTTCCGTTGGGGGAAAATAAACTTCAGAAAACAAATAAGGATGACTTTTCTTTTCTTTTTTTATGAAGCACACGTCAGGGACTTTACATTTCCAATTCATTGGAAAACCTCTAATACTTTCACACAAGGCAAGATCAATATGACAAACCATTAAATGCTTTAGTAAAACCACCAAGACAAGGTTATATTCACAAATCCTATTTTGCTTCTTAGAAGTAAAGTTATTCAAATAATCTAGGTACAGAATGAGACACTCATTGTTTAGACGTTAAAAACACTCTGTGGAGACTGATGGATGGGAGGGAGGAGCCATTTTGGTTCCAACACAAAAGCCCCCCCGACACTTTAGAAGCAGATGACAAAATCAACTAGGTAGTAAATGCAAATCTCTCCACCCCTTGGTAAGCAAAAAAACAAAAAAAAAAAACAAAGAATGAACAGGAGAAAACCCCCCAAAAGAAATAACGTATTTAATATACAGGTAAAGCCAATAAAACAGCAAAGTGAATCAAACGCATGAGTCTGTAAAGCACACACGCAGACAAAATATATGTAGAGCTGTAAACCTCTTCAGAGCTCTGGATGAAGAAATATTCCCCAAATTCCACGTTGCTCTCAACACTTGCTCCCAGAAAAAGTCTCTATAGAGTTCAGCTTCAGAGGCGAAGGGAAAAAAACAAATATCAAGTTTCCCCCCCTCTGGATTCAAGTGTTGCAGGTTCTGGGTTGAAGAAGGGAGGGCATCCTTGTTGTAGTGTGAGGGGTGGTTTGGTCTGTGAGCTGGTCAGATCTTCTGCGACGTGTGTGAATGTTGGTTGACGGGTTGATTCCTGAGATAATGCCTGGTGTCAGGGGTCACACACGGAGGAGATGGAGGGATGAAGAGCGAGAGAGAGGACAGATGGGATGTGGAGAGGAAACACTGGAGTGGCTTCAGACTGAGGCTTTCTTAGTTTCCACCTGTTCTTTTTCCTCCACCTTCGGCTCCGCGACCTCTGCCGAGTCCAGGTCGTCCTCGTCGCCGCTCTGCCCCCTCTCCTCTTCGTCCTCCTCCTCCTCGTCCTCTTCCTCCTCCTCTGTACTTTCTTGGCTCTTCCCAAGGTGCAGGTTTTCCAGGGTCTTTGACACCCAGGAATCGATGCGACTGCTCAGGGTGGGCACTTCGACAGAAATAGGTTCTGGAGTGTAGTCTTCCTCCTCCTCGTCTTCCTCCTCGGCCTCCTCTAACATCCCAGGGACCAGGGTGGAAGTGGTGGAGGTGATGGAGGAGGTCAGCGGCCCCCTGCAGCTCCCGTCCAACGATCCCGTCTCCGTGCTCTGAGAGGCCAGCTCCAGCCGGTCGTCGGCTCGGACCTCGTCTCTCTCGGCGGGACCCTGAGTCGGGGGGCCTGTCCTGGGCTGGGGGGCAGTGGAGCCTGGAGAGACGCTGTTGCTGCTGCTGGTGGTGGTGGTGATATTGGTGGTGATGGTGCTGGTGGCTGCTGGCGTCTCACTGTTATTACTCTGGGAAGCTGCGGAAGCCGTGGGGCGACACGGCTCCGTCTCTACAGGCTCCGGCGCATCTGATGATTCCATCATGCTCCTCCAATTTGTCTCTGAAGGAAAAAAAGAAAAAAAAAATTGTTCAATTTTTTCAATTATTTATGTAGTTTTTAAACAGGAAAAGACAAAAACAAAAATAAATCAGGTCTGGCTCAGTGTAATTGCAGTTTTACAGCAAGTTCCTGTTGTCCTGCTCTCCAGACACCCAACATCACACTATTATACACTACACACGCACACGACAGGTTACAAAATAGAAGAAACACAGCGTCTACGCAATGGACACCTAACGGTGATTACAAAAGAAGGTGTGTAGATGGACTTTTACATTGTGGAATGTTATTCCATGCTTCAGTATAAACATAGAAAAATTGTCTATGGCTGTCGCAAAAATATTTAGAATAAGACATTAAACCACACAAACCTATTAGAAAAACTGCAAATGTGCTAAAGGTCAAAGTAACACTCAAGTTTTTAGGATATTTCCCCATTTCTGGGGATGAGGAGAGCTGGGACTCCAATTATAAATGCCGCAATAACCTCACTGTATCAGCAGGTGGCAATAGCGTTGAAAAGCACACCAACCAATTCAAACCAAGATGATTGAGAATGTGTTCTCCATTTTAGTAAAGTCTGTCCTGACCAAAAAGAAATGCATTCTTCCTGTCACCTTGTGAAGGAACACATTTCTCTCCTCTATTGGATTAGATTTGGCTCTTCTGTGTGGATTTGGAAATTCAGAAGAATCTTCATCATTTCAGCATTATTAGTCTGACAGGGTGCTTGCCTGTTTCAGAAAGTTACATTTAAATCCTTTTAAAGATTTTTTAAGACTTCTATGAATGAAATGTAAGCCCAATATGACACATTACCAGATCCATATGAACATTTTAATTAAAAAAACCATTTTGCTATCATCAATTCTTCAAGGGAATGACCAAAAATAAAACTTGACTAAATTAAATTTAAGACCTCAAACGAAAATCTAGTTGTTTTTAAGATCTTTTAAGTTCTTAAATTCAGATGTTTCAAAATTTAGCCTGTTTTTTTAAAGACATTTTAAGACCCCACGGCAAAGCCAGACATGAAACATGAGCTCACCATACTCCTTTTCATTGACCTCTGAGATGGGCTCAGAGAAAATGGAGCAAAAAGAGATGGCAGAGGCAGCTGAGTGGTTGCGTGAGTGGCCCATGTGATGTGGGACCTTCTTGTCATTTTTCAGAGCCTCTTCGGCCTGCTCCTGCTCCAGGGCAGACACCATGTCCTTGTAGGCCTTCCTCGCCTCTTCTGTCAGTGACACCAGACGATTGAAGAGACCCTGAGAGAAAGGAAAAAAAGTACGACACATAGGAAAATCATCACAAATAATCCTGTTTCCAGGGTCCCTGAAGATTTGTTTTTAGTCCAGAATAATATTGCAAGAGAAACTGAGAAATGAAGGATTTTAGAGTGATAGTGATGCTCTACCTCTGCCCCAGAATAGTTAAAAATTCCCACAACGCTAACAGGCACCAGCTTGTTGACGCAGCGTCCAAGAGCTTTCCTGCCCAAGGCAAACACAAACGGGATCTCTTGCTCTCTTGCCATGGCAATCACATTATACAACGCTTCATCCAAACCACCTGCAACACATAAAACAGTTGGAACCTCAAATTGCCTCAACAACAGGGTGCAACAACACAGTAATTTGGCTTAGGAGCACTCGGTACCTATTACACTGATGGATTTGGAATCCCTTTGCATGCGACCAATTATTCACACACCTGGTATTAAAATTATTTCATGACTTTTCTAGTCATGATTTTTGGACGAAGAGGGAATTTCTCTCTATAAACATCCACATCATCGCAGCTTAGCTAGCATGCAGTCACAATTAAAAGGATTTTCTTCTGTTAAAAACGTTAACGGATGAAAATGACCCTCAAATTATTGACTGAATTTATCCCTTTTGCTTGAGCGTCCTACACATCCCGACTCTCACCTTTAGCTTGGATCTTCTCGCAGTTGGGAGAAATGATGACACACTTAATCTTGTGCAGCTTCATGTGCTTGGTGACCTCTCTGAGGCCCATGACCAGCCGACGTTTAGATTTGGCTTTAGTGGGATCTTTCTGGTAGACCCGCTCCTGGAAGCGAACCAGCTCCTGCAGCAGCAGAGTCACGCTCTCATCGATCTCCTTACTCAGGACTTGGTTACAGTATCTGCAATGAGAGGGTTGGGGGGTGAAAGGTTATAGGTCGTCGTTACGTTAGTGGTAACTACTGATGCCACAAATAGCACCATAAAGGACGAAGCTGCCTAAGATAATCTTAGTATTTTAGGCCAACATATAATTCAAGAGTCGATCTTTGAACTTTTTAACAAAACAAATATTTTCCTCCAAACTGGTGCCTGGCTGCAGGCCCCAGCGGTGCATGAGATCACATTGCATAAGCCAACTAAGTTTAGCGCTATCTGATCAAGTGTCAAATCTTTTTTTTTTTTCCTCCCACCAGGGGGCTTTTTTGTGGACGAGTGTCAAATCTAGCGTGGCGGATGGATCAAAGCTCCTGCGTCAAATGAGCAGAGTCATAAAAGGTTTCACTCTAAAGTTAGACAATTTTTCTGTCTGGTTCCTTTTCAATGAATATTTATGGAAACGTTTTGTGGCATGATATCTAGCTCTGCACCTGCGTGTGCTAATGAGCTGACTCAGCCAACCAAGTCCACTTTACTTCATGGTGCTTCAATCATATTTTACTGTGACAATAATGTCGATATCTAAATGAATAAGACACACTTGTAAATGGAGTTTCTAAATACACAAAATGTTAGTTTCCACTATGACATTTTAAACAGAAGGTGTAACAGAGTTTTTCTTTAGAGATGCAATCATGACTGAATAGAAGTTTAATGCCATTTTCATCAATATACTGAAAACCTCTAAAAATTAAATAAAGAAATAGCTTTATAGTACATATTTATGTTTTGCTACAGGTATCTTCATACACACTTTAAATTGCTAATATATGCTAACATTTCATATTGATTTAACATTAACTTTTGTTAATTTTTTCATAATTAATAAAAGTTAATTTTGTTAAACTTTTGTTTGTTAATTACCAAGAGTTTAATTTTTAATTTTTTTTTTTTTTTACAATTAACAGAAGTTATTTGTGAAAAAATTAGTCGTCATAGTGACTCTAATAAAGTGCAAAGAGAAACAATAGTTTTAGACTTAAGCAAATTAGCTACTAAAATAGCTCAAGAAACATCCTCGTGCTTTTACGTTAGGCTTTCAAGCCAAACTGTGGTCGACTTTTGCTGCTGGTAAAGAAAGCTCACACAGCTGCTCAAAACAACCCACACAGATAACTGTGTATCTTTGCTGCAATTCATTTTCAGAATGAATTGCCATTTTCAGAAAGAGGAAATGCCTTCAGCTTTATGGTAAAGCACAACAGATAAAAAAAAAATTATCAGAAATATTCATCAAAAGGTCAACATGGTGTGATGTGAGGATACAGCGTCCTGGCAGCTGGATCTCAGAGGAGGAGCTTTGACCACAGAGGCCTTTTGGAGACTTTAAAAGAAAAAGAAACAGACAGCTAGAAAGCAGTGGGTTGGGACAAAGGGCCTTTAAGTGAGAGCATGGAGGAACAAAGCTGTGTTTGAGACATCAGGCATTCAGTTTTGCTAAGTGCTAGACATTTGTGCCACACTCTACAATTCTTTATTGTCCTTTCCCACCCATTGCTTCTCACAGCCAAGGTGGTTTTGGAGTGGGACACAGATTTGCTGAACCAACAAATTCTGCCCGCTGTGTAGTGAATATGTTTTCAGACATCCAAATACCAGAGATTGCTAATAACATTTCCATGTGGGGTCGGAGCGGGCACTCACTCTCTGAAACGCCGGCTGTGGATCTTGGTGACGGCGTTCGAAGCCATCGGGCTGCCGATTCCGGAGCTGGCAGGAGAACCCTGTGACACCGGAGTGATGCTGTACGGGGAGTTCTGGCTGGCTGGGGACAGGGAGCCGTCACTGGGGACGCTTAAGCCGGTTTCTGTCACACAAACCACCAGCAGAAAACGTTTTATTAAAAACATTTCAACTTAAAAAACTCATGCTAACAGCCCTAAAAAAGAATTAAATATTACTGAAACCTCTATCGAACTTTCAAACCAATATTAGAGAATTAGATGAGTTTATGGAAATAGTTGCATGTAGTTTTATAATTACTTAAAATGTGTAACATGCAAGATATTTTAAAGAACCACTTCTAAATAACGATTATTTTAGTAATCAATTAAACTATCAATTAGTCTGATGATTAATCAAATTTAAAGAAAGGCACATTCGAGAATTTCTTTTTTTAATCTTACCACCTGAGCCTTTTTTAGACAATCTTAGAAATACATTAAAATATGCAAATGAAGTAAATTCTTCTTAAATAAGAAAAAATATTTTATAACACATCATTCCTTTAATAAATTTGAACCAGGTGAAGCGAAAACTGCCACTTTATTAGTTTTGGCTAAAACCTATTTAAAAAGGATTTATTTTTATTTTTTTTATCTTAAATGCAAAATGATATTTTTTTTGTACAGTCTTAGCTTAATTGCTAATCTATGTTGGGGGGTTTTTTTTAGTCTGTATGATTACATTAATCGACTACTAAATTAGTTGATATTTCAATAATCGATAATCACAATTAATCTTTGCAGCCCTAATTCACAATATACTAATCAAACTGTTTGGATTTCTCCAAATAATTCTTTCTATGATGCAGTATCAACGCAGTAAAGTCTGCAGCATTTAGTCGAAGAGCAAGTTCCCACAGAAGGAGAATAATTTGTGTATTGATGAGCTCACCTTCCTGGGACGCCGGCTCACGCGACAAATTATCGGTAAACTGGAGGCACTCGTCTCCGTGCTCGTCAGGGCCTGCAGAGTCTTGCTCTGCACATGACTTTCCTTTCTTCCCCTCACGCTCTTTTAAAATAATCTAGAAAACGCAGTGGAGGGAAAGGAGAAGACTGTCAACGTATAATTCCACAAGAAACAAAAACAAATAAAAACAAGTTTTTATTTCTTTAAGCAGCTGCAGATTGTTAAGTTTAATTTGCTAACTTTTTTAAGGGCAGTAGGGCGTTTCACTTTGGGAATTTCTCTCTCCTTCCCCCTCTTTACTCGCGGTGCAGTGGAATCCAGAGCGTTGTGTGGGGCTGAGAGGGCTTGCTGGTGACCCCTCAACATGGATGGCACACTGCAGGAGCCCGAGCTGTGGAATGGAGTGGTCGTTCCAACTGGGAAGAGAAAGAGACAGGAAACACTCCACCAGTTATTCTAAAATAAGGGCATCATGTGGAAAAATCCAAGATTTTTCTGAAACCTCTATCGTGGAATCCAAGATTTTTCCACATAACTTTCTGAAACAGAAAGCATTTCCTCTGCAAATACAACAAATACCTGTAAAAGATAGTGGCTTTGTATTTGTGAGTTGTCTGGCCTTCATAGCCTGCTGTTGTTTTTCCAAAGCAGCCAACATGTCTCCCAAGTCGAGCTCAACCGAGGTTTTACTCTTCTTCCCCGCTGCTTTGGTGAACGCTTCCTGCAAGAGCACATGCTAAACCAATTAGAGGCCGCAGAGGAACAAAAATATTATTGCACGTGCGGCGCTGTGGATCAGAATGTTTTTTCCATACCTGTAATTTCTTCTGCTCCATGCTGATTTCAGAATACTCCTGGGCGGTGGCCAGGGCAGCTGCCAGAGCCTTCTTCCTCTGACTCTTCGCCCTCTTGGGAACGGAGGTAGTGATGGGAATGGGTGTCTGCACTATGTTGATTGGAGAGTTTTCTGGTAGGTCATCCAGCTGCAATGCGTAACCATGATGATCTTAGTCAGAAACTCTTTTGTTGCTACTGAGAAGAGACGTTGGGCACACCAACTCCAGAGCTCTAACTCTGAAGACGACTCAAAAGCAGAAGGCTTTCTCCAACATGATAAAAAGACTCATCAGAGGCAGTTTTGGTCGATGAGATATTTGACTGTAAACCTACAGATATGTAGAAAGACATTTCTCTCACCAGATTTTTAGGCAGTTTAGGTTGTGTGTGCGTCTGAGCCAGAGCAGGCTCAGGTTTGGTGCTGCGTTGGACAGATCCTCCAGCTGCAAGATCTGGAAACTCATCCTCATCCTAGAAAACACGCGGAGGTCGTATTAGTTTAGTTATTTTTGAAACACGGAGGCTGCCATGCCTTTGTCTTGCTAAAATTCACACAGAAACAGACCAATGCTTCAACTAACCTCAAAGTAAAGCGGCTCTGGAGTGAGATCCCCACCAGTGACCACTGCTGACTGGACTATTTGCTCTGATTGGTTGGATGTTAAATGTCCCGAGTAACCATTATGGAAATCCTGGAGGGAAAACAGTAATTAAAGTAAATAAAAGATTTACCCATCACTACCTGTGGATCTACTCTGGTAAGAAAGGCATGATAGGAAAGGAAGTTAAGCCGATATAAAACTACAGTCATAACCTTCGTTGTTTAATTTAGATAACGTGTAAAAACTTTACTTGTGGCAAATTTCTCTGTTCAGGAATCTTCCTCTGATCGGCTCGGTGGAACTGGCCATTTCGGTCCCTCCAGTACTTCGGAGTGGCCTGAGATGCTACATTTACCCAGGTACCTGCTGGCAAATAAAAGAAAATGTTAAAGTATAAGAAAAAATACCATTTAGCAGTGCGGTATTATTCCTACATTATTAAAAAAAAAAATCTGAGGGACTAAACTTGCCTGTCACCACACCAGTTTCCACTCCCTAGGAAAACAAAGACACAAAAGAATTTGATATGATGAGCATTTAAAAGGTTAAAATAATTTCAGGTATAATTAAAAAAATGTTTATAAGATGATCTGTGGGAATAAAAATATTAAGCCACCTGATCTCATGGTTATCAACAGCTATTTTCTAGAATATTTTGTTAAACATCTGCATTTTTAAAGCAAATTTTAAAGCAAGATCTGCCAGCGCGGACGTTTATGTTGTCTTCCTTTGGAGATGACGATGCAACGAGTCCTAATCACACGCACACTCACCTAAAACTACCTCTCTTATTTGCTTAATTTAATATTTCAATAATATCTACAACTCCAGGGGAGTTGTAGATGTTCTCACAAGTGCACATGTTTGAAGATTTTGATATTTTGAAGAATTTACTCCCTCCTTTACCACAGGACGCTTTAAGCACCTGTGTTAAACTTTATTAATGTTAAAGCTAACAGACAATTTGAGTTATAGGTAAATTTAAACTGGTATGATCGCAGTAACATAAAATACAGCAACACACCAGGATGCACTGGTCCAGGTTAAAGGGTGGAGGTAAAAAAACAAACAAACAAACAAAAAAAAAACTAATCAGTTCTGTATAAACGTCAAATATTTTTTTCATCTTCGGCTAAGCACAAAAAACTCAACATACCATGGGCGTAGCAGTGTTCTCTGGAGTTCGCTGTGTCACTCCAGTGGCCTGGTTGTGTTTGGGACTACAATAACCACTGTCGCTGTCGATGTCTGCCTCGCTGGCGCCCTGCTCGTTGTAGCCTTCAGCCGGGTGCGAAGCCCGTCTTCTCTTTGTTCGGTTTTTCCACATCTGTGGACTAACCTGTTCAGAGGCACAACGCCCCGTCACTTCACCTGGGAAGTCTGAGGGGGGCGGAAAAAATAGATAAGCATGTATTTTTCATTAAGAGACAGACCCTGAAGACCTGCTCCAACTAAACAAACACTAAGAATGACTAACATTTACAGGGATTGTGCACTTTTTCCCACAGAGCAAAATTCAAGCATTTTCAAGGTAGCTTTCAAATGTTTACACCACAACAGAGAGGTTCGATTCATTAATATAAGATATAATTTATTACTTTTATATATAAAATCTTGTGATAGTATTCTATAATGTATGGACATAGTAAGCAAAAGTCTCTCACACACCCTATGCACTTGACTGGTCCAAGAACAAAACACAAATTTAGCGAAAATAAATAAATAAATAAAAATCAGTAATATTGATTAATGTAATGTAATATAAGCCAACCTTTATTTCAATTATACAGATCAATAAGTCATTGATCTATTAGAAATAATAAATACTTATTACACTGAAATAATCCAAACAAATCGTGTCAAAATGTAATCTTCCTGTTAAAATTAAATGCTAAGACAGAAGTAACAAAAAGATATCTGAAAATATTCTATGTTTTCTGGCATTTAGCAAATAGGAATAATTTTGGTAATTCTCTAAGCAAAAGACAAAAAAATGGTTGTGTTCTTTTATTGGGTGTATGAAAATTTCCACTGTAAATAAAGATTTCTAAATTTAGGCTTTTAATCAAATGTTAGATTGCACTTATCAAGCTTTTTCAAGGACTTTACACAGAAATCAAGCACTTTCCAAACCTTGAAAACACCCAATTGTTTGTCCCGTCTGTCTCTGTGATGAGCGTTTTCAACGATTTCTAGCGTCCGTACAAACGCTGCATTCAGAAAACCCCAGCTAAGATAAGATATTCAGATAAGGTCACTCTCCCAGCAGAGACTTGATTGGTGACATCATGCGCTGCACACATGTTCCCATCTCATACTGGAATCTCAGCATTCCAGTTCTTCTCAAGGTTAAGCCGAAGCATCGTCAACATCAACAATAATAGTAAGAGCAGTACCAGACACTGCTCTTATTGTTATTGTGTCCTTAGCAGCTGACAGGAAAAGCACCTTGTCATGATGTAGAAAGCAGAAATCTTTTAATAACCCTGGAATGTGGTCATCGCATGCTTCAATCAGCAAGAGAACTGAAGACTATTCCTGGGTTCACATGAGATTCTCACAAACAGAATAATAACCGTCAGGAAAAATACAACACAGGTAAATCAAGCTTTTATAAGCTGGTTATAAAGTCTGGTTATCTGCTCATGCAGCCAGCTTAACGTTAGCTTTACATATGCTTTAATAAAGAGTTGTGGGCAGTGCTCCTTAAGTTACCACCCAGTGACTGCCTGTGTTTCCAAACAGCTGAATTTGTCATTTTTCTCACCAAGGGAAATGTGTAATCCCTCCTTCTGCCAGATGACAGGTAGTGCACAGCAACAGTCTGCATTCTGGACTGAAATGCACTTTGTACGTACTGGACGACATAATTCAGGGTAGGATTTAGTAAGCATTTGCTTCTCCCTACTCCCTTTTGAACCAGATATGAATATTTTGTACGTTTGATTATTTGTGTTTTCTCCTCATTTTATTTCTCTCTGATATTTTACATGTTTGAAATAAATAAAGAGAAGTTCAGGTGGCGTGAGATCATGGTGCTGGACTTGGTGTGTCCAACCAACATCTCTGCTGCATTAGTGATATTCAAACTAGCATTTACAGCAAAGCCTCCAAAACATAAAAACAGTTGAATTCTAAAATAAGTGTAATTATTGTCGTATTGTTCTTACCGGTCTGTTGAGCTGCGTCCACCAACATAACAGTCTTGGTTCGACCGTCAGGCGTTAATGTGCACACCTCTTTTTGCACGGCAACGTTTCTAGTTGGGGGCCGACGACCTCTTGGAGCCTGGCAAACACCTAAATGTGGCTGCTGGAGGAAGATGTTAATCGTCCGTTAAAGCTACAACAAAATGGCCTCAATGCAGCAACAGAGTGAGTGGAAAAACCTTGTTGAAGCTCCACACCTTAGTAAGAACATTCGATCGGGGAATGCCCCTCCCTCTCTGGCCGGCCATTCCATACGTAGGCCCCAGCGGCAGAGGCCTTTCACCGACATCCGCTGACACAGGACTGACCACCCCGGCTTGCACTGGACCGGCGTACGTCCCAGGGAAGGGCTGGTAGAAGCCCATTACAGGAGGGCACGGTGCAGGCATGATCTGGTAGTAAGCATAGTCGTTGGAGACGGGAGGCTGTGGGGAAGACAAGATGGGATAGGCCAGGTATGGACCTCCAGGGCTGGGGTTAGGCTGCGGCCAGCGCAGCTCCCCTCCATTGTACATAGGATGCTGCCTGTAAAGAAGCAGAAAGTGAATGTCCTGTAAAGAAGCAGAAAGTGAATGTCCTGTTTTGTGATTTCACTAAAGACGCAAAACTGAATTAACTCAAGCCCAGGCTGAACAAGGCCCAGATTCCTTTAGCCGGAGCGGTTAACATGCACAATGTTTTTATGTGTGGTTTGCTCCAAGCATGCACACAGTACAGGCAAACGCTGATAAAGATCAACGTGACATTTCCACAGCCTCCATGTACTATAGTGGGCATTTCCTTGCATTCAAATAGTGGGAAAGGAAACAAAGAAACGGATGCGTGCAGGATACAGACGATCAGTGTGGACAAAGGAAGCGTCGGTGGAAACATTACAGTTTATTTTGGTTCAAAATAAACACCAAAACTGGTGAGGCATCCAGTTCTAATTGAGGCATTTTGGAGAATAGAGAAATCTGGTGGTTCTGAATAAGTAAGATGTTTAAAAAATATGATAATAATTCTGTTATGAAACATAACATGGGGGACACAATGTTCTGCTTTTATAGCAGCAAACCACATTGTGAGAAAATATTAAATTCAATTGTCTTAGGTCAGCCATTTTAGGGCTTATAAAGTTTGGACATTAAATAATAAAAATGAAATACATGTTCTGGTGCTTTTTCACCCCCACAGTGAAAGCAGCAAGCTACCTGTTGGGTTGGTTTTCCTGGACGAAAGGGTAGCAGGTGATGAGGTAGCTGGGTATGGGTGCGGCCTCCACCCCTCCACTGCCTCCTCCTATTCCGACGCCTCCTCCTCCGCCGCCACCCGCCTCGCCGGAGAGACTCATGCTGACCAGTGATCCTTCAAAACCTTTCCTCTGTGGGATAAATGGTTCCACTTCAGGTGAAAGCTTCACATCCTGCACAGACGCAAACGAGCAACCATTACTGCCGCACGACGAGCGACGTCGAGTAATCGCCAGCTGCCAAGATGCATCTGAGAAACAAACAGCTGTAAACAGCAGAGATCGGCTCGTCAAATTGCTGTCAGGTTATCGCTGAACGGTTGAAGAGGAGGGCTCTTTTTCCTGGCAGCTCCCAACTCTAGAGAGGTTAGGGCCTCCCGTTACATTTGCCAGTCATGGGCTAAAATAATAAACCTCGACAACAAAAATGTGAACACCTAATTTACAGTGCTGGGCAAAAGTCTGAAGGCAGCCCTCAAATATTTACACTTGGAGCCTCATTTAGGAGTTATTCTTTCAAAACTGGGTCACGCATTAGATTCCCAAACTTTCTGGCAGTATTTCAAAGTTCTCAGTCCTTCATTTTTTTTTTTATTATTATGATAGTTTAGTAACACATACATATTTTGTATTTTTTAATAAATATACAAATAATCATTATGTTTGCCAGCCAGTCTAAACTAAAAGACCACCAATCCAGATATTACTAACCTTGGTGGCAAAAGAAATAAAAATGTGTTTAAAATTATTTGATCTTATTTGATAGTGCATCAAATAATCATTATATTAATTTATTATTTTATATCTGTCAACCCTGATCAGTGGTGAGGAAATTATCAATTCGGTTTATAAAAAACTTAAAAACAAATTGAAAATATTATGAACAAAAGTAAGTAAAGAAAATCTTTAAAACACCTGAAGAGAGCTGAATGACCATACAGAACTAGGCTCCTTAAACATTTAAATTAAATAAAATTAAGAAATAAACACTTTGCTCTGTAATTAATATGTGTTTTAAGTCCGTCATTTAAATTTTTTTAGAGACAAGAAAATTGTTTCTCCAAAGGCAGCTTACATAATAACACTGCACGTCAGAGATAATCAGTCCACGCACCCTTAGGTTTATAACTTTAGTGTGTCGAGCTGATCACATCTGGAGATATATTTACTCTTAGCGATGCTGTCACTTTACAACCCTACTTGTCACTAACCATACAAAAGTCACATGATACAAGGGTCACAATTTCTTTTTTCCATTATGACATAATACTTGTTTTTTTCCCCATGACGCATCAAAACTAAAAAAAAAAACCTAAAAACAACACAGAGAGGAGGAAATTCTGGCTTTAGTCAGAGCAAAAATATTCTTAGAAAACTCTTAGCTAACCCACATTAATCACATCTACTTTTTTCACAAAAAAAGTAATTATTTTATTAGAGGTGAATGAAATACTCTCTAATCTCTAAAATATATAATTGAGAGTGATAAGTGCCAACTCTATAATCATTTTTCCTTCTTCTCAGAATCGTAGCACCCTGTTTTAGACTGACTTGTGCGTGCTAACTCCAACATGACGTCACCTTTGCTGTAAAAAGTTAATGAGCGGTCACAGCAAGAAAAAAGATAAATACTTTGAATGCTCTTCTTAATTATAGTTGTTACTTAGAAAACGGTATCAGCTAATGACAACATTGGCAGGTTTATAAGAACAAACGCTGGGAAAATGGGCCACACAATTCTGATTGATGCATCGCTACATTATAATTAAGGGTAATTGTAAACATGCATTCAACATGCTCCTAAAATTGAATTACCTCGTTAAGAGAAGTTGGTTCGCTTTATTTCTGTAATTATTTTTAAACTCTTGCAAAATAAATTGAAGAACAAAAAAAACCAACAAAACATCTAATTACACCAACTAATCATTACCTTCGCCAGCGAGGCGAAAAGACCATCAATCCAGATTTTAGTAACCTTAGTAGGAAAATGAGCTGATATTTATTTCCTTTATCTTTTTAATTAATTTTTATTATTTTTCTTTCCTTTTATCCTTGGAACGTTTTCTCTCTGAGCACTTCAGTTAATGACAAGCCTTTAATTAACAGACATTACAAAGTATTCACTTGATCCGAAGTCAACCAAAGCAATGGTTTAGACATCTGGAAGCACCATTTGATATCTTCTAACACCCTTTGCTCTACATCGTGGTGGCCCTTTTTGTCAAACTGTAATTTGACATTTTGCAAAGAAAGAAGAGGTGACAGGGTTCAGCGTACAAAGATGTCCCCTCTCTCGGAAACCGTGGTTGTGGTGGATGAATGGAGTGTCAGTGCAGCCACTGGATGTTGCACAGACAACTATTGTCTCCCACTGCTGGTGTTTGTGGGTGGTTTCTTCACTTTCCCTTAGGTGACTCTGAGACTTCAACCCGACCAGTGAAGATAGAAGTCTACCAGATCACTCAAAAGGCCCAAATTATGTTTAAAAATAGAGATTTCTTTTTTTTTTAAGCTTCTCAAACCCAACATAGCGGCAATAGTCTTCAAATCTAAAGTAATGTGGCCACAATGTTTAACAGTGCAGTAGCTCTGAACTTGTGCGATCTTATACTGTTGCTGATTGAGTGCCGTTATAG
Source organism: Alfaro cultratus (assembly GCA_903066825.1). Lineage (NCBI taxonomy): Eukaryota > Metazoa > Chordata > Actinopteri > Cyprinodontiformes > Poeciliidae > Alfaro > Alfaro cultratus. The sequence goes on from CAEFZX010024367.1 coordinate 89,360, forward strand.
GATTAAGTGTGAGAGGATAAGGCAGGCACTGCATCATGGGATTAGCTAATTATTCAAAAGGACGCAACATGGACTTCTCATGTTAATTCTGAAAACAAAAAAAAAACTAACAAAAAAACAAAACAACAACAATACAGGGGGTAGACAACCATGACCATAGAGAGATATGTAGAGAAAAACCAGAGGATTCATCTTTCCGTTCGACCGTGGTTGGATCAGTGCGTATGTGTTAGTTAGAGGGAGGGTCGCTGAGAAAAGCTGCGATTGTTAAAAAGGACAATGAGGTCAGACCCAGATGTGCAGCCATTTGGGATGACAGAACCAAGCTAAAAGGACCAGGCTTCTCTGATCTCACCGTTTGTCTAAGCATTCTGAAACCATGGGAGAGTATCTGATTCTATACTGAAATTGAGCTATGTGGTTGCGTACTACAACTTAGTAGACTTTTTTTTTTTTTTTTTTTTTTACAAAAAGAGCTGACATCTACCATGGCATTGTTACAGCAGTTAGGTTTTTAGGGCAGGATTAAATATAGTAGATTACTTCCTTAAGTGCTTAAATCGCCTAGTGCCACAGTATCTATGAGTCCTGTTTGCTTCTTGTAATCCAGGCTGCTTTCTGAGATCATTGTGCCACAGGTTATTAGGGTTTGAAGATTAAATCTCTACATGTCATTACTGTTATGGTGCTGTTTTAACAAATCTAAGAATCCTTAATCCTAATGTCTGCAGACAACGTCAGAGGCACTAATGTGTTTACTGCTTAATTCACTAAAGTCAGCCATTTATATAAGACGTGAAAGTTCATTTAGCATGACTCGTTTGACCAGCTGTGAGTCATGCGGCACTGCTATGTAATGCTTTTAGTGGCAGGTTAAATTGAAGCTTTGGCTTTTAAAAAGGGAGGAAAAAATCCGATCGCAACCAAAGTGAACTTTCTGCATAGCTGAGAGCTGCAAAGGAATGACAGACATGCAGAAGAACCAGACTGTCCTCTCCTGATGGTCCACGCACTGAAACGTCTCCGCCTCTCGTGACAACAACATACACTCCTTTCTGACTGAAACCTTCCAGATCTGATCTGTCTACATCCAAAAACTGATACAAAAGCGAAGCGAAAAATATATATTTATAACGAGGTTACACCAAGAGGCAGCCGCGTCTGATGACAGCTGAAAGATATTAAGTTAGCTTCTGCTAGCCCACGACGCTAGCCTGCAACCACGGCGGAATAAAACGCAAAGGAATGCGGTTAATATTATCACTGGTGGTTTGGTGACATAAACCAAACACAGTCAGTGGCTAAATAATAATAATACGGCGTTGCGGATTTGTAAGATACCATGAATGCTGTTTTTAGGTTAGCTTATTTAGCTGTCGCAAAAAAGACACCAAAACGTATCTCTCGGCTAGTATCGAATAAGATTCAAGAGGGCATTTGAACGCAACAAAAGTGACGACGCAGTTGTTATTAACAACAGTGGTTGTTTTTTGGGCAACTGCAAAAAAAAAGTCAAAATTTCGGCCTCGATAACCCAAACTAACGTTGCCCCGTTTCTTCCCACAGGCTAAAGCTTTAGCTGAACCGATCAAAAACAGCAAAATAAACCGTACCTTAATGTCACCAGCGTCCATGTCAGTCACCGACTCCGCCACAGATCGTCATTGATCACTATGTGGGCACTGTCAGGACGGAGCCCATTTTAGTTTCTTCATTGTAAATAATATCAACCGCTAAAGCCTGAGAGCGACTCGCCGTTCACACGAGCTCCACCGTTAACTGTTGCTGCTGCGTCAGCTGCGAGCGTGAAGCGCTGTCTGGCTACAAAGGGAAAACTGCTGGCGATGAGGAAATGGGAGGGGCTCAGCATCATTTCCCAGCCGGCGAGTCACACAGAGAGCCGGCTCGGAGGAGTTTGGGCTTCAATTCAAGCTGTATTTGACATGCAGGATTTTAACCTACTAATACACATTGCAACCCGTTACTTTCAACGACAACACTCACACTTTAAGGCAGACATAAACATAACACGGTTGTTTGGATGCCGTGAGCTATCTAACATTTTTCAAACTTAATACACTTAGTTACGCAGTGTATTAAGTATGCGAATGTTTATCCACATTCGCATACTGGTGTTGCATAACGTCACAAACACAGTTCTGCGCCAGTAGAAAGATACCACCTAACAGATCGACTCCCCCCTCGCCGTTTGTCACCGCTCCCACCCAAATCATTCGGCGGCTAACTGTGAAGGAATGGGCCCAGTTATCTGAAACGGAAGCTGTCAAACTTCGGGTATATCAGAATTATAAGAAATAATTCAGACCTCGCACCGTTTACAGACATTCAGATGTTTCAATTTGTATTCCATTTTCATAAGTACTAAAACACCCATGAAATTTTTAGGTGCTTTCGAAGGCTTTAAGTCTACTTAAAACGTAATTTAGCTGTGTAGTAAAAGACCACATAAAAAAAAAAAATGTTTTGTGATGTAAGAAAAAACATGAAGTTAGATATATAAAATTCTAATTTCAACTATGCCTTATTAAGATAAAAATGTTTTAAGAGTGAATATCTCATTCGTAATTCCACATTCATCTTAGGACACATTTTAAACCTTACTGCTACCTGAAAGCAGCTCAGACCTTTTATAGTGCCGAGGGAAATCAAGTTTATTAACAACAGGCAACAGTATACATTAAAATGTTGTGTACAGACTTTCATACACATTTGAACTTTTTATACAACCAAGATATTTGTCTGCTGCACCTGAAAGACACGGCCAATCAACATAAAAAAAAAAAAAAAAAAAACAACAAAAAAACAAACAAAAAAAAAAAACAGGAGTCTGTGAATTTCCTCTCATCAGAACAGAAAGAAACATGCTCCTGGGGTTCATAGAGTCCTCGTGAAACTGATGCATTCTCAAAACACGAGCTGTGTATCTTGTCTGAGCAGATTTACTCGTAGAAGCACATAAGCATACATTATGGATGTATTCAAACATGCCATTTTCCTTTGTCTCTTTATTCGATATGCCATCATGTGAGCTTGCTAACAATGGCTTGGTTCAAGGAGTTCAGCTGATTTGTCCATTTGTCTAACGCTGTGTAGCGAGCGCCTCCTCTTTTCTGGTAGTCCAGTTCTAGAAGCTGGTTGACCTGGTCGATTCGTCCATGGATCGTGCTGCGGAAAAAAAAAAAAAAAGGGCATTTATTGTGGACACAATTCAAATCTGTGACATCTTTATTATTTAAAGATTAATGTTTAGTTCATTTACAGGCAGGGAGATCAGGTAAACCGATCACAAATACAACAAATGACAAGAAATTAGTTGGCATAAACTAAAGGAAAGTTACATTAAACAGGTGGTTTCACTTCCTACTGTCTCAGTTATTGTTCATTTTTACAAGTGAAACATTACAGCTTGAATATGACGCTGTATGATGATGCTGAAAAGGTGCATATGGTCTGCAATATTGCTTGCATAATTAGAACTGATCAATATAACATGCCCACAAATGGCAGAAAATAAAAGAACCTTGTACATAGCATCACACTGACTTCACTGGTTTGCGTTCCCATAATGCATCCTGCTGCCATGTGTTTCCAGGTAAACTAGTGTTGCAAATCTGCAAAAAAATTTTTTCTTCTGAAAGTATCACATTTCAGTCTTTTCTTCCAGTAACTAATGCAATATTTTCTTACCTTAATTTCCTGATATTCCACTGTACTTGTCTGAAACCCTTTTAGAAAAGGAATGTTTAAAACCTACAAAGCGAGCAACTAAGCCTTAATTACCAGTGAAACAATTTGCACTGCTTAACTCTTACAGGTCAAGGGATTCAAACTATGAGGAAACATTGCTATTAACAGGAAATCTGATGTTTTTTTTCTTCTTTTGTTCTTGTTCTCAGCACACAAAGGCCAAACTTACTTATCCAAGATGCACTGCACCAGCAAACTCTCCACGTCGCACACGTCAATGTTTAACTCCTGAAACAACACAGAGCAGGCATGTTATCAAACTGGTTAAAGATGTATGAGTAAACACAGAAAAGCAACACATAAGAGGTCCTACACTGAAGACAGTCTGTAATGACAGAGACAGGGCAAACAAAACATCGAATATATCATCATATGAAGACTACAATTCTGGATTCCTGTATGTAATTTGGAAAAATACACATTTGCGTAAGTAGATAAATCTGAATTCACAAGTAATGATTTGGTCAGGTAGCCATAAGTTTGAGCGTCTGACAAAAAATCTGTCAGACGCTCAAACAGCGTCTCAAACAGAAATTTGAGCGTTTCTGTTATGGTGCCAAAAAATAGGCACATATTTTCAGACTCACCTTAGAAATGAAGGGGATGTGTATTCTTGTGTATGGTTTGATGAGTTTGATAAGGACTTGAGTTCTAATGTTACGCAGGAGCTCTGAAACGTCACATAACATCACACATTTTAACGACTGTTCAGACAAACTGACTGTGGTCACGTCCTCTACTCACCCTCTATGTGCTCTCTAATGAACGGGTCGTCCATTATGTTACTGTGATTTGTCTTCAAGATTTTCTCAAATTCGGTGATGTCATTGTTCTGGTAGGCGCTGAAAAAGGAAAACAGTCTCAGTTGTTTAAATAATTCCCATGTTTCTGGGATCTCTGGGACCTCAGTTCCCCTCCCCAGCCACACTGAAGGTCATCAAACATATTGCAAAATATTATATAAATATTTCTTCTAAACTCTATTCTTGTAATAGCTTTGGGTTTCCATTCTTAGTTTCTTTTTAATCTTATTCAATCTTAGATATGGTCACGGGACATGACGCTTTACTGACAGTATCTGGTATCTGTGTAAACACTGGAACAAAAGGTTGCAAAAAAGGAAGCAGGAAATATGTAAAAGTTTCGTATTTCTACAAAATCTACAAACTGGGTTGATAAAGAACTGTTCGGTCATTTGCAATGAATGGTTTTATAAATATTAATGTTCTTGCTAAGCTATAGATGATTTCCACAGAGACAAGAAAAACTGCTCACACTGGTTGTACGGTGCTTACAGAAATATTCCCATCCCTTACATGTTTTATTTGACATAAAGCAGCAAACACCTAAAGCAGAAGGAAAAGGTGCATGGTTTTATTTTATTAAAATCTAAAAAATGTGGTGTGCACACAAATAGCTTTCAACAAATAAGCAATTTCCCCTTGGGGATCAGCAAAGTATGTTCTATTCTATTCATTCCATTAGACTCACATAGGACAACTTTTTATATCATAATTTTCATAGTATAATCATAAAAGGGACTGAGTGTATATATACACATCACACTTCATTTGCATATTATTTCTTTGGAAAAATTTTCACAGGAAATTTTGTAAGTCTGGTATTTTTTAAAAAAAAATTTCACATTTGTCTTTTGCTTTGCATGGAGTCCATCTGAAAAAGCTCCAATAAATTTGTTGGCTGTAATGTGAGAAGGGTTAGGGTAAATACTTTTTCAAGGCGATACAAAAGTGGCACAGTGAGCGTCTGACCACAAGACAAAACCTTTGCATGTGAAACATTGATTCATATTAACTTCTCTTCTTCTCATTACAAACATATTTCTCACTGAACTTGCTTCACTCTTAAAATTTCTTGGAGCAACATGTACAACAAAAGAAGTAAAACTCTTTACTTCTTCGTGTGAAGAAGTGTGAGTTCAGCAGACTCCAAGATCCACATCTACTGTCTAGAGTTCTTAAAACTTGTCTAAATCTCAGTAATTATTCCAAATTTATTAGTCAATATTAACATTTCAACCCTTTTATTATGGTTATGTATTTGTAGATGGATACTCACCTTACTAAGTTTGTCATAGCTAGGATCTCTGGGTCGTTTTTGTATGGTTTGGCCTTTGGGGGAGAAATAGAAGTTAAAATTTACAAAAAGTAAACGTTAAAGTATACTTTATTATCCTGATTAGAATAGTTTCTGCTGAGTTTTAAAACAAATTTTAACTGTATGATCAGGTGGTGCAATCATTCCAGCTCCCACTTGCATTATTTAACTGAAGCTAAATATGCTGTACAAATAAATAAACATAACCTCCACACCTCTTGTGAATCGAAAGGGTTAATCCCCGACTTCATCAGCATGTTGGCCAAGACCAGGTACTTCAGGCACGTCGTCCTTCGTGGGCTTCCAGACTCGTCGTAGTTTTTGAAGGCCTCGAAAAAATCTGTGTGCGCTTTCTCGAACTCGCCCTCTCTTAGATGCATCTTCCCTCCACACTCTGGCAGGGACCAATCGAAGACGAGTTATTCCACAAACAGCTTTAGGATCGCAAAATGTTACAGCGCACGCAGCTCAAATTATTGATTTAAAAAAATTAAAAAAAAGAGCTAACCTCTAATAACTCCCATTATGAGAGGGTGAGGGATAGCAGACTTAATGTGAAGCGACTGCTCATACAGCGCTTTCAGTTTCTTGTTGTTTTTCTGTGCAGTGTACATTTGGATTTCCAAAGCGTAGATCTCCAGCAGCTGTGTCCCTTTTTTCAAGTCATCCTCTCCATCATCTGTCTGGATTTAAATACAAATATGAATGAATAAAGGAATATTTACTTAATCTGTTAATGTATGAGTCAGAGCTGCGTTATACTAGGCTCTGACCTTAAGAGAAATATTATCTCATGCACAATATTATTTAGATTTATTACCTGACATGACTGGTGAAGTTGCCTAAGTATCTTCTGAAGTTTTCCATACTCTTCTCTCTCCAAGTACAACTTTCCCAACTAAAGAAATGAAACAAAAAGGAATTGTAGAGCACATTTTACTACTAAATGGCTGCATACGACAGAGGATTGATGCTTGTGTACCTTTGTGTTGGTTTTAAACCACAATCTGTCATTTTTTGCATCCTTCAAAGCCTCCAATGTGGTTTCATAGAACTCCTGCAGCAAGTCCATCTGTGTTCACAAGGGCAGCAATTTAAGAAGCACAGCAATGCAAACAGCAAAAACGAGATAGAGTAGTAAAGTGATAAAAGTGTATCTCTATATTTTTGCAAAGATTGGCTGCGTACAAAATTATTGAGATCTTTGCAAAAGTCAATATGCAAATATTTTTCTCTTTTTAATTTGAGGGAAGGATTAGTTAAATAATAAGTTGACACATATCCATATGATACTGCAGAAACATACCTGTTTAGAGGTAGAAATGTAGTCCAGAATGGAGTTGATAGACTTTTCTGAGTAGTTCCTGGTAACAGCACTTCGGATGTATGTAAGGAGCTGCTTGTACCTGTTCATCATTTCTGGAAAATTGGTCTATGGTGTTGAGGGAAAAAAAGACCACAACAACAACCCTGATTTAATGGAAAAAGAGTAAAATAATTCAATTAAGCATGCGGTACATGACTTACCAACTTAAAGTTGATTTTTATCATCTGCTTAAGAGCTTTGAAACCCCATTCCCCCTTTTCTCCCTCTAGTTCCAATACCTGTACAGAACAAACATGAAGAAGTCTATGCATATTTTGCTCTAAAGACACACACATTGCTTTTATGGAGCTCAACTGCACCTTTTGGAAACTGCTAAGTGCTGCTTTGGGATCGTCCTCCTTCAAGGCTTTGGAGTTGTAGTACTGGTTCTCCAGGTCCACGTTTGGCTCTGAATTGCTGTCCTCTGAATATTCCTGAGTTTATAAGAATCAGTATTCATCAGGGTACCAAACTATTCCCTTCATGAAGCAGAGGTAAGCATGGTAGGTTCGTTGGCTAACGTGCTGTTAGCTAACAACATGACTTCGTAACTTGCTCAGTGTTTGCCCTAAAATAAATTATCGTGAAGCGACGTGTTTTCTCAAGCACCTCTATCAGTGACAGTGTTAATGCTTGATGATATTTCTCTTAAATCAGCCTTTACTAACAATAGCATTAACACTAGCGGGGAAGCTAACGTTATTTATATACTGACAGCTTCATGTTAGCTGAGAGCTAAAGCTAACTAGCCCCGTGCTGTCGGGACTTTAGTAATGGCTCTCAGCGGATAAACGATGTAAATTTAAAAGTCAAACAGGTGATAATAATCTTAATTACCAGGTCGTAATCTTCTTCATCGTCGCACATAAAATCATCTTCCATATCAGACATTTTGATGGGGTTTCTTGTCCTTTTTCAGGGGCAGTCAGCAGCCGGGGCCTGTGGTATGTTTTGCAGAGAAGTGGTGAGGAGGTGCGGTAAGATGCAGAGACACACTTTCGGGCATAGATGGCGCTATTGCACCGCCTCAGGTGCCCTAAGATGCTTTCTAACATAACTAAATCAAATCTAACCAATTCGTAAATACATATTTTGTGTGTCATAGTAATTCATTTAAAAACATACTGAAGCAAATACGGATACTTTTTTTATTCTTAAGTATGTCAGTTATGTATTGAATAAATAATTCAGTTATAATTTGGTAATAAAAGTTTTAATTCACTATATGTTAAAATCATGCCATAATTTCAAAATATATCGAACTTCTCGATATTGCTTGTACTTCAAGCCATCATTACATAATTTAAAACCATATAAACATTCACCGCAGCATCATACTGGCATTTGATTGGTAACCTGCACAGCAGTTCGACTGCAGACCAATCAGCTTCTCTGTTGCATTGTCTGTCACACCAGGTGATATTGATCACTATATGCGACCAAATACATAAATTCACCATGTACTACTTCATAGGCTAATATTTATCAAATTCTGGTACTTTTTCAGCTCTGAAGGGTAAAGTATTATTTAAAACAATTTTATTAAAATTCACTTTCGAGTTGAAGCCATGTTTTTTTTTTTCTGCTGTGCAACAGCTCAGATGGAAATAATTAGTACTTTTTTTCCTTTACTGTAATATTTTCATCTGAGATGCATCTCCTTTGGGGAACTGCATACCTCAAACCATATTAACCTGAAAGATGGTTATTGTAAGAGATTAGAATATCAAGGGATCAAAATTAACTTCAGCCAGCATTTTCTTACTAATTTATAAATCACTATGAATTCGTTATCTTATAACATATAGCATTCCCTGTCTTTTTTGTAGGAACAACTTCAAATTGTACCATGTTGTACAATTGATAGTAAGAGCAGATTATTTGTTTGCATTTGTGTCAGTCTCTACTGAATACAATTAAAGGGATTAACGTATAATTAATCATGAGCTGCTAAGGTACAGCACAAGGTGTATTCACAGTTGTTGAGAAAATACACTGGTAATTTCCATCACTGTGAATATCCCAGGAACTCCAGCTGTGTGTGTAAGATGTTAGTCAGCCCCATTAATCAGGTTCTTGTCAAACGGATTTCGTGACTACTCAACGGCGCTGGCTGCCACACAGAGAGACCATTGGCAGCATCATATCGACAACCTCCCCACCTCTCTCTGGGGTTCGTTCCACATCGGACACTGTGAAAAATTATATTGCAAAAGGGTCTGAGTTCCGCAACGCAGACTTTATGCAATCATCTTTTGTGTAATCAACATATGTTTTATGAGTTAGAGAAAAATAGAAGAAGAAGAAAAGGAAAAACCGATGAGTGCTGGTGAAAAACTCAAGCCTATGATCTGATGCAGTCAGCCTGGCCATAATATTTACAGTCTCCAGACACAAATCACTAACACCATTAGAAGGGAGGAGGCTGTTTTCACAGACTGAGTAATAACGCTAATCGTTAATAATGTTTAGTATTCTGGGTTCTGTGATTGTGTTTATTCAAGTGCCACAGACAGAGAGTTTTCCTTACCCATATCATCATTCTTGTTTGCCCTGACAGAATTATTATTTACAAAACGGCATCACTTTGTTGTGTGCCAGCTTCAAGTCGAAGTAAGAACAATGGGATTACTCTGCGAAGGTGACGTCTTTGCTTCTTCAGTGACACCACAGTCTATTTGCACCAATTGGCTGGCTGCGTGAGAAGCTTAATATGAACAATGGTGGCATGCGCTTTGTCTGTCAACATGTCATTGATTGCACAGCTCAGCATCAACATGGAAGACAAGAACTGATGCCTGAAAATCTGTTGGTATAAGACAGAGACAAATAGGTGATAATTTACTTCAATTTTTGATCACAATGCCCACATAATCCTCCTAAAATTATATGTTATTAGGCTCTGTCCTAAAATCTCATATTGACTGTTATCAAAACTGACGTGTCTACAGAATGAAAATCCTCAACAACAAAAAAATGCATGTCTCAACTGTGAAGAGGGGAAAACTACAGTATTCAGAAGGAAAGGAGCGATCTTCCTGCCTGGTTTAATACATCTCCCATTATTACTGTTAGAAGAAAACATAAAGCTGGAACATCTGAAAATCCCCTAATTTGATTGACAGTCTTGGTTTTCAACAGAAATGGACTGATTTGCACAGATGTAGCAAGTCTAAAATGTGAAGGATGGGTTTTATTCATTTATTTGATGTTATTATTTTGGGAACTGCTGTTCAGAGATCAGTTGTGCGACTCATTCAGAATCAATCCCAGCGAATAACAATTAAGCAGCAACACATTTCAGAGATTATTGCAATGCTAAACATATTTACCTCTGAAAATTGGGTGATAAAAGTAAAAATAAAGTTTAACAATTAGCAATCCTGTGCATGTAAATCTACTCTGCAACCCCCCTAAAATACATTTACTTATCTCTTCTTGTAATGGTTATTAAATTATTTGAAGAACTTATCATTGTGACATAAATCCCTTATTACTAATTCATTAGGTAAAAACGAAGATCAAAAAAACAATCCACCTGACAACAGAAGTCTCTTTTTATAATATAAAAACTATTTTGGGCGAAATTAACATTAGCCAAAAGAAAATTATGGACAATTTATTTGAGAATATTGTGTACATGCAATATTCAATAGTTGTTAAACTGTAACAAAATTCACAACTTTCTTCTTTTCTATCTAATCATTTTATGTAGACTTGAGGTCAGTCACAGTTCTCATTGGTTGTGTACGATGTCCGGCAGAGAACAATAAGACTGTTAGTTTTAGATGTGCTGTATTATAAAAAAAAAAGTAGAATAAATTAGAAAGAAATAAGAATTGTAAAATTAATTGTTTGAGAAAGTATTTGTCTTAAAGCAAGAAAGTTTGTTTCCTTCTTTATCTTGCTTAGCTACAGAGCTAATGCTGTCGTCAAATTTGCTAGCAAGTTGAGCTTCTTGACAAGGTAAATGTCCAAAACAAAATGGACTGAAATAAAAGAAATACAAATTGTCTAATTTATATAATTTGTCTAATTGTGAATTGTGAAATAACCCTGAACATCCTCTTCATGAGACTATCATGGAGCTTCTACAGTCAGAGGTTTCTTCAAATTCGCTATAAATTCACTACAGGAGATCTTTCCTGCCCACAACCATTAGCATCTACAATAACTCATCGAAGAGTCTTGATTAATGAACTATAGAAACATTTAATTTCCCTTATGGATCAATAAAGTATTTTTTAATTTGAATTTAATTGACCCCATGGATGTTGTTTCACTAATGTTTTATGTCTATGACCAATTCTCATTTTTCATTAATTTTTTTTAACATGGGAGAGCAAACCACTTGTTCTCCCATCTTAGTAATCATTCATATTTTACAAAATTTAGTTGAACAAGTACATTTTAAAAATGGTTGGAATTTAACTTTTACTTGGAATTTAATTTTGCTTTCAAGCAACCACACAGTTTTGCCAACCCAAAACTGCTAACCCAACTCCCTTGTTCGTCATTACTCATACATTAGCAGAAAATGCACACACAGTCAAACAACCTGCAAAGTTGGCAAGCTTGCACAGCCTTCCCTTAGGCCATCATGGCTGCTTTCACTTTTCCACTAATGCAAGATGCGTGACTAGCTGGGTTGTTTTTTCTCTTGCTATTTTTTTGTTGCTGTTTTCATTTTTACAAGGTATGTTGAAGCGTGTCTCAATTTTATGCAACAGTCTCCTTGATGTGGGGCTGAGGCTCAAAATGAAGCCCAACTTCCAAAGGCTGTAATAGTTGCTCTGGCCGCCCACACACACTCCCTCTGCATCACACGCAAGCATATTTTGGTATGTGAATTGAACCAAAATATGGTTTGCAGGGATGTCTTGGGAGTCTCCGTGTGTTATAAGTGCACAGAGAGAGCAGAAATACTATCAACTGAGCAATTTTGCTCTAACTTTGGACAGGCTCATGACACAATACCGCACTGAAGACTATCCAGTACAAACATCAGAGAGACAAAAACAGCATAAACATAGTTTGACAGGAATGATCTGGACTGAGGTCATCTGGACATGGAGGTGTATTACTCGACATGTCAGTTTAACTTGTTCCATCACAAAACTAAATCAAGTCAGTACTGGACTGTTTCTTGGCAAGTGATTGTGATGGGACAAAAATGAAAGGTGTTTTTTTTTTCTTTTACACAATTCAGAAACTCCTCTTAAAGTAGTTAATTACATGGTGATCAATCAAGCAGTTTGGAAAAGTGGGAGTCAATCATATTATTGAAATCAGTTCTTGCACATAATACTGGAGATGAGTAAAAAAATCTAAGTCATCCACAGTTTTTTTTCTGAACCACTGAGAATTTGCATTCCTGTTCCCCTCAATAGGATGATGGGTAACAAACTTTAAGATTTGTAGTTTGTTCACTAGTCTTTTACAGTAATAGGATTAAACAGACTCAAAATACATTTCAGCTGTGGTTTTTCTAGCAAAAGCTCCCCAGATAAACCACCCTCCTTCACAATCAAAGGTATCAACTAAATAAATAATAATAATAAAAAAACAATTTACTGATAATAAGTAAGCAAAGAATAGAGCTGACTGAAGACGTCTGAAGGTCTGGCCCGTTGCTGCAGTAAAATCTTCAGATAAGGTAAATGGTGGTGTGAACCGGCTGAGCCCACGACGATAAATTCACCTACAGTTATCATGCTGCTAACCTGTCAGAGTGAGCAGTGATTTATGTAAAGGTTCTTATAGCCAGGCACAGATGAGCCACTCGTGAAAGAACCTGACAGAGTGGGGGGCGAAAAGCATCCGCTTGCCATTACTTTTTTTTTCTTGAATGTCTTGCCTGAGTTCATACATACCATGGTTATTTAAATCCCCCACTTTTTTTTAAGAAGCAGGTGTGTTATCATTTTCTTCCGAGTCCCCTGTCCTAAATGAAAATATTATCACGTAGCTTTATATGCTGTTAGTGTTTTTGTTTAGCAAAACTGAAAGGAAAATTGCAGATGCACTTTACTGCAAAGATCTTTTCATAACCCCCCCCAAAAATCTGTAAACATTATATTTATCTCACATACTGTGAGTATATTGACCGTGGAAATAGTTTCAGAGCAGTTTCTTTCCAATAAGACAAAGCAGGAACCCATGTAAATTAAATTCTCTTTAGTGATAATTTGATGTGTTGTTTTCTGTAAATTATTTGACACTTTAGAGTAAAAGCAGTGAATACTAAATTTGTCATACTTCTAAAGTAGCAGAGAGATAATCAGCAATGTACAAACTCACAAAGTGTCTGTAGTGACCAAACACTTAGTTTCCAAACGGAGCACTTTTCTCTAAGACTGTGTAATTCATAGAGTGGGGCAGGATAATCAGACCTTTCTCTTGTAGACTCAGCTGCTATATTTTGATTGAAATATTATCAGGCACCTTTTCTACTCTTAATACTTGGCTTTAAACATTTATTTTAGATAGATTTTACTGTACCATTTGACAGTGGCAATGGTTACAGCTTCCTGTTTAAACTTGTGAATGTTCCAGTGAGGGCTATTGGAGTTAAATGGAAAGAACATAATTTTACCATAAACCAAATACAGCCAGATGTCATTTATGATATTTCTGACAAAAGAGTTAAACAATTCAAATAGTAGGTAGAGTTTATCCCATGAAACAATAATTTATTATGTCATGTAAAATGGTCTTTTTGCACACTCACAACACAAGACTCCACTCCTATAGAAAAAGCATTTTGTAGCTTGTGTAATGTTCACTGCAGAAGATTTGGATAAATGAGCAAAACACTTGGACCCTTGAGCAGACTTTGCATTCAAATTAAAATAGTATTTCCAAACATACAGCCAATGTAACTCTTTACTGGTTTCAGATAAAGAAAGTAGAAGTAATACAGTGGTGCAGGCAATAAACTCACATTTAACCAATTAAAAAACAAAATCTGGGGAAACAACTTGAGTGTACATGAAGCAACCCTGAAACCTTTGATATTTAAAGACAGTTTGTATGGACTGATAGATCAAAATCACACTTATTCCCTGTGTCATTCCAGTTATTTAACAATACACATCTTTATTTGGGAACTAATTTGCTTTGCTTTCTCTGTATGTGTGTTTAAAATTATTTTTTGCTGATCTGGTATATGAATTGTATATCAATGACCCATTTAGAAATATTTTTTTTAAAAATTTATGTTTTTTAACATGTTTTACCAGTTAAATTATTTGAAAATTTTCTAAAACAAGATAATAAAAAAACCCCATATCTGCTTGGATATGCATTGTTCATACTCTACTGTATCATCAACACTGTGAATAGAGACTATTGGGGGAGGCACACAAAGTTTTCCAAACACCAACAACACAAATAGTAAGTTTCCATTGCATGGGACCTGGGTAGTTGCTGCGAGATTACCTTATCTCTGCCCTTAGAGTATTACAGGAAACTCAATTACATTCGTGGGAAAGGCAATTAAATAGGAGGAATGTGTACTCTGCAAAAAGTGGATTAATGGGCATTCATTGGATTTAGCCTCACATGTGTGTGGACAGCAAGTGGCTTGATGAATGCCTTTGCATTGGTGCAGAGGTCTCTCTTAGTAAGTCATTGTGTTGATGTAAAAGTTTATCTGTCTTTGTTGCACAACCTCCCATGAGATGGATGATCTGCTGTTAATTTCCATTTCCCACACTTGATGAAATCACTGCTCAGATGAGATAATAAAGCTTCAGCAAAGGTGAAACGCATATCTGTCAACACTCATTATCATAAACAGAGACGGTAACAGGAAGTTTGATCAGATGTCTGCCAAAACCACATTTGTTTACCTTTGCATAGGGAGCACTTTCAAAAACTACTAAAGACGAGGGGGCATTGTTCACAACTTTTAGGCAAAGGAGTATAGAAAGGAATGAGAGGGATACAGTGGGATGAAAATGTTTTTATACCCCTTTCTATATCTATAGATAACCTGTTTGAGACCTGCTGGCAGAACATACACATAACCAGACATGCAATAGAATGGCTTGGATCAGCATATTTATGTGAAAGTTCAGGCAAAACATATTTATAGGCATGATTTTGCTAACAAAACAAGATTGAAGATTCCTTCAATGTCTGCAACTCCAGTCCTCAAGTGCCACTTCCCTGGAACTTTTGGCTCCAACACACCTGTACCAAATAAATTATTAATAACTAAATCTTTGCACAACTTGCTGACATGCCAAAGAGGCAACTGAGCTTTTTGATCCAGGTGTGTTGGAGCACGTTTGTGTCCAAAAGATGCACAGCAGGCGTACTCAGGGACTGGAGATGTAGATCCTTGACCTACATGTTCATAGCTCATCCAAATGCATGCTACCCTTCTCAGACTTTTTCTGGATACATGACACATTGATGCCTGGCTCTTGAAAACCATGCATTAACCTCACTATCTTTGTATTGGTCTTAGGGTTAGGGTTAGCCACTTTTTACCCCTTGTTACCCCTTTTTGGTCTTATCTGTCCCAAGAAATCTAGATAGAATGAATTAAAGTTTGGAGTCAGAAAGTAAAAATGTTGCTTTTTCTAGGCACTTTAAATAATGATGTAGGATTAGGCTATTTGTTTTTTCTTTTATATATATATACGCACAGGACAAAGACTAAAAGACAGATGAAAGCCTTAAAAATGGCTCAAGTTGGAACAAGACCTGAACTGAAACCTGGACAAGGGTAGATGTTAGACCCAAAACTGCATTGCCGGCATTTTGCATGCAGACATTGCAATGTACTCAGACTCTGGTGTCAAATTTTGTGCTTAGTATAATAAAATCAATAGTAATGCTATTACCACAGTCTATTATTGATTTGAAGTAGACACATGGCTCTGGTTGAGCTCTGACTACACACAAATTGTGGCTGTCTCCCAATTCCTCCATGTTGTAGATTCCCATCCTCAGACAGAGAAATCATAATTTTTCTTCATGAGAGACTTCTCAAGTGCTTGGTGTATAACATATAATGCAATACTCTCTGTATAGTTCAGCTTTGTCTACATATAAACTGTCAACACTGTGTAAAAGTCTTGCCACATGTTTACATCAGTATAGTGAAGACTGCAGATTAGGTTCTCCAATACTTTTGAAATGCATACATTTGAGAAAACATGTGGATGTAAGCCAGACACACAAAAAAATGTGATTGCCCCTTTTATTTTAGTCTGATGTGACCCATAGAAGGAAGGGTTGAAAACTGCAGCATAGTAACTTAATATAGAAGTCCACAACTACAATCTGTAAAGAGTTAGGAGGCGGCGGAGGAGAAGGGCTTACAAATGGTTCTGGGCATGTTTCCCACAACGGCGGGAATTCCACCTCACTTCACATGTCGAGTTGTTTGCCTACAAAATGTGGAAGCAAGGCGTGATGCAGGGTCTACATCTATGTCAGTGTGTGTTTAAGTATGTGTGTGTGTGTATTTGGTCAAAGGAGACCCTTGGCTCTCGTGACTCTGGCTGGGGATCGCGGGAGGCAGTCAGGAAGATCCTATCAAGCCCTGATTTCTGTGGTCGTGATGACATCCAGATAATAGCAAACATGCACACAACACAGACACATAAAAAACTGCTTTTCTGCTTCACGTCTGCCACCAATGGCCTCTTAAGCACACACACACACACACACTCAAACAAAAGGAACTACTTCACAGACACGCACACACAAAACAGTCTGAAAATTACAGCTTAGCATGCAAGCGTTCAACAGATAGGTCTCCTAATGACTCTTGTGTACAGTGCAGAGGGAGTGTGCTGCTCCCATTACACATCCATCTAGCAGCCCTCCAGACCCCAGATCGTAAGTATGGCTTTCATTTACTCTATGTCTTAACTGGCACAAGTGTGACACAAGCAAGTTGCAGGTGGTCAAACCAAAGCACAGTGGAGACTCCTTTGCACTTGCTTTTCTGCATGAGGGAAGGGACTTAGACAAGAGGCAACTATTTGTGAGCAGCAGTATGGTTTTATGCCAAGGAGAAGAACCACAGATGCCATCTTTGTTCAGAAAGAACTTCATTATGTCTTTGTGGCTTTAGAAGAAGCATGTGAGGGAGTGACGAGGAAGGAGCTGTGGTGTACGAAAATCTGGAGTGGCAGAGAAGTACGTTAGACTGACGCAGGACATGCACGAGGACAGCAGGACAGTGGTGAGGTGCGCTGTAGTGACAGATAGCTTCACTACAGCGCACCTTCTTATTCGCTCTGGTGATGGGGTCAGGCAGGAATCTCCATGGACTATGATGTTTACAGACGGCATCATGATTTGTGGTGAGAACAGAGAACAAGTGGAAGACAACTGGGAGAGTTGGAGGTACGCACTTGAAATACGATGAATACGATGAAGTTAGCCATAACAAGACAGAGTACATGTGTGTGAATGAGAGGGAGTTCGGTGGAACAGTGAGGCTACAAGGAGCTGAAGTCACAATGGTGCACTATCCAGGAAATCGGGGATTGTGGTAAAGAGGTGAAGAAGAGAGTCTAAGTAGGATGGAGTGGATGGAGAACAGCTTCAGGAGTGATTTGTGACCAAAGAGTAAAGGCAAAGGTCAATGGAAAAGTTTACCAGACAGTGGTAAGACCAGTTATGCTGTACGGTTTGGAGACGGTGACGCTGACAAAAAAAAGAAACAGGACACAGAACTAGAAGTGGCAGAGCTGAAGATGCCAAGGTTCTCCTTGGGAGTGATGAGGATGACGATGTCCCATTATACAGGAAGTACACCACAGGTTGTACAACTGGGAGGTAAGAGTTAGTCAGTAAGAGAGGCCAGACTGAGATTGTTTGGACAGTGGGTATGGGACAGAAAGATATTAGAGATGCAGCAGCCAGGAAGAAGACAAAGGAAGGTCAAAGGGGAGATATATGGATGTTGTTTGAGAAGGCATGGATATAGTTGAATTGAAGACAGAGAAGGCAGAGGATAGGTTTAGACTGGAGGAAAGATTTGTTTTAAGAAAAACCTCTGTTCCACCTGAAACACAATCAAGAACATAATTCCACTGAGTCCATGTTTTACAGAAGCCATGATTCTCCTTCGGTGATGTGCAGTGATGTTGTTGATGCCAAGCATCCTTACTGGAACAAACCCTTTTGAATTTGTTACTCAATGTAAGTTTGGCTTCATCAGACCTAAACACATCTGTCAACATGGTTTTGGTAGATTTTGACTTAAAATGAAAGTTTTCTTTGGAAGACCAGAACTCCGGCTCCAAACCCATTCCTTACTTCAGGCATGCAAGGAGAGATTGAGATTGTTGTACATTTCATATTATTACAGTTTTTATTATTATTTTTATATTATCCTATCAAATACATTTGTTTGTTTTTCTGTTTTATTGAGCATTGCAGATGTCACATTAGAAATGGAAAAGGTTTTAAAATGATTTTGTGGAGCATGCTATGGTGGCGTAGGGGTTTAGCACAACCCAAAATTGGAGGCCTTAGTTCTCGACGCAGCCGTCTCAGGTTCGACTCCCGGCCCCGGCGACATTTGCCGCATGTCTTCCCCTCTCTCCGTCCGCTCTTTCCTGTCAGCCTACTTAAAAAATAAATAAATACAGGCCGCTAGAGCCACAAAAAACCATGGAGAAAAAAAAAGATTTTGTATGATTTCACTTTTAACGTGACAGAAACCTGGCAATTTGAAACTGCAAACATGTTTTAAGTCCATTCTGTAAGATTTTTGCATTCAGTACATAGAGAAGGGTTTATAAGCTCAGCACATTAGCGTGCGCCAGAGGTAGACTGTTCAGGATCTCGCATTGTAGCTGTCAAGACATGATTAGTTAAAGATGAACTAATTTAATGATCTAATATTTCAAGAATTGCCCTCCACAGCCCAGCTCTTAAAGTCATACAACACCTTTGATTATCAACTGAGCTCCTTTTCTTCTCCTGATGTTGTATTTGGATTCATTCCTTGGGTTTCTGGAGCAGTGGTTCTCATCCTGAGATCGATAGCAGAAGGTGTCTAGGGTTTTCACAGCACAGATGCTGACAAAAATTAACTTTATTACATTGTCAAATGTGCAGGTGGAGAGTGAATGCAGCACAAATTTGTGTTTTTTTATTGGTCAGAAGAAAATGAAAGAAAACAGATTTTGATCTTTGATGAAACAAACCTATGTGTTTGCAATTAAACACAACATCGGAAGCCATCTGTAAACCTGAGCAAAATGTCTAAAAGCAGTCAAAAAAACCCCCAAAGAAACGCAGAAGCATCAGTATTTGATTAAAGCAATCCTGTGTGACTGTTGATTTGCTGCCTTGCTCAAGAGTGAAATTAAGTCATGTACCCAAAATTCTGTCACAAAGTAATGTTAGACCAATTCAAGACCCATGGTAATCTGCAATGAAGACGTCGCTCCATGTACAGTTTCATTTTGTTATGCTTTGCTTAAGTGTTCACATCCCCTGAAGTGTTACCTATTTTTTTTAAATTACAATCACATCAAAAAATGTATTTTAATAAGATTTTATGTCGTGAACTGACAGGCTGGGCAGTGAGAGTTTGACGTTTGACAAACGCCAAAGAAGGGAACAAACATGAAGAAGAAACTGTTCTTTGTCTTCATGACTTTTGTTGTCAGTGAAGACAAAGAAAGTGGAAAGTTTAAAACTGGCTTTACTGCATCCCAAGCTTTCTCCAAACATAAAATGCTGAGATTTATTGTGTGCAA
The DNA here is from genome assembly GCA_903066825.1 of Alfaro cultratus. Taxonomy (NCBI): domain Eukaryota; kingdom Metazoa; phylum Chordata; class Actinopteri; order Cyprinodontiformes; family Poeciliidae; genus Alfaro; species Alfaro cultratus. The sequence continues at coordinate 109,355 of CAEFZX010024367.1, forward strand.
GATTTGATGAGACACCATCATGTTGTGAGGCAACAGCACTAAATATTACATCACAGAGCTGTTGTGTTGCAAGAAAACTAATAAAAAAAAGATTTATTAAAATCATAATACAGACTTAAAACAGCTATTACCAACAGAACACATATGTGAACAGAATAGAACAGAGTGTATCCAGTCAACCTTAAAATTATTAATACCCCCAGCAGATTCTGATCTGCGGAGGAAACTGAACCCAAGATTCTGGCTCGGTGACTCCAAACTGTGAATATTACCGCAAGTCAGCAGAAGCATGTTTCTAAAAGCAAAAGAGCTGTTGTGATGAGTAACCGTGACAACAAGGTATTATTTTGCATGGGAGCATCATTAAAGAGGAGTGGCAAAAGCAAATGACATGGATTAGCAGTAATTGCCATCAACTGATACTGTTCTCCACGACACGTTACTGTGACATATCATTCCTACTGTCCAGATACTGAACTGTTAGCATGTCATGACAGTCATGACACCATCACACGACAACATCCTTCTGAGGTTTTGCAAAACTGACTGGTACCGTAAATCATCATCCACAACAACTGCAGTCACTGGGATGAGTTATGATAACATTACATTTTTCTGTGGGGTAAATAAAGTATTTTTGAATTGAATTGAATTTAGTAGCATGGTTTAAAATGCTTGAACTGTAGAAAGAAAAGGGACACTGTCTCTCAAAAAGTGACTTTAGAAATGATTAATTTTGATATTTTATGTAATGATTTATGACATCTATGGTGTTCTGAGTCATAAATATGGCAATTAACCACAACGTACGGCCTCAGTAATATACACTGTGTCATTTTATTATGATTGATATTAGCCGCATGGCTTTTATAAGGATCAAAGTATTCTCGCCCTACTCCTTCCTGTATAACCTCTTTCTAACCTCCTCCTTCCTTAATCACCTAAGACGCCCCATGCTGGTGCGCTACTAAAAATTTAGTGGGTTTACATGCAATAACATAAATTACCGGTTTATGTCAGTCAGATATTTTAGTAGTAAATTCATAATTCATTCTGATTAATCTCCTAGACCCTTTAATTGCCTATGTTGCCCCTGTTAGTGGTGCTATGATGGATTTGATCTTGTTAGGTGCAATACAGCCCAGGATTTATTTATGTCAAACAGATGTTTTAATACCAGCGATAAATCTAAAATCATTAAAACCCATGACCATTTGCTGGCTATGGTAAACATTAATAACTAAATCATCACTCTGACATAAACAATGTTATCCACCTGCATGGATAAAACTCTTAATATACAGTCGTTACACACACAATTTAGATCCTTAAATGTCACCAGATTATTAATCACAGGGGATTTAGATCATTATTAACAATGTCATAGGGACCAAAAAAAAAAAAAAAGAATTTAATTTGTGGTCATAAATCCCTTTGTGAGATATGATATAAGTTTATGAAAGACACACCACTAAAAGAGATTTAGATCAACTAAAGTAACATGCTGAGATGTCTCCAAGTTGTGCAGATGCTGGCCCACCATCCTGGCAGGGATCAGAAGGCTGCCATTAAAATGGATTTGAAAATTCCTGCTGATCATTGCATAGAAAAAACAGAGCGTAATACATTTGAGAAGTACAAGGGTTTGCAGGAAGAACTCAAACACATGTGGTTAGTGAACTTTTTTTAAAAAAAATTTCCGGTAGTAAAAATGATTTATGGCAAACGTCTAAAATTTCTATTTAAAAGTTCAGCCCTTTAAGATAACGAGATAGGAATTTCTGGGCCTTCAGCATGGGCTTCCCATACATCAAACCTGCTTAAAGTGAACAACTGAGTAGCAACGCAGTGCGATTCTAAGCTGCCCGCAAGCATTAGATCCTTGAACCGTCAGCATGTTAGGGCACAATAAATGTGCAGTAATCCAGCCTTGAAGGCACACTGTGAAGAAAGGATTAAAAAAAAAACACAATCTGACCTGCTTCCTAAATGCACACACACACACACACACACACATATGCAAACAAACATTTGTTGAGGCACACCAGCTATAAAGAAATCCTCATCAGATCCCATTCACATACTTCCACCGACACACACACCTTATCTTTGTTTCTGCTTCTTTTTCAGAGGGATCAGTCAGCGCCTCGCTGTGAGCCATATGAGAGAGCGATTGATGCTGTCTTCATATGCGTGACCCCTCTTTATGCGTGTTCAGTGGGTGCGTGTGGAGGAGACAATGGAGGAGAAAACCCTGTCTGCAGGCCTGTCTTTACCTAATCTGCAGTTGCATGCAAAAAGTGATGTGCCAGACAGCCATGAAGGTACGGCCTCTCCGAGTTACATCACTCGCTCAGGATGCTTTTGTTTCTCTGAAACCAAACACATCTGCACAAGTGACACGGCGAGCTGGCTGTAACTGAGACGTCTCTGGAAGAGGGCACACTGAACTTGTGTTAGTCTCAGTTTCTCCTCTTCTCGCACGATATCTTATCCATGATACCCCATCCCTCCCTCCTTTTCTCCCTCCTCCTCCATCTTCGTCCTCATCACTCTGTCTCTCTGTGAGGCACACCACGATGATATCCTATAAAGTGTGCACTTTTGACCAACTGTCCTGGGTAATGGTTTTCAGACTCTTCAAGGTGGCCTGAACCTGTGCCAGAGCTGAAAATGGAAAGCAAACATAAACCCGTCGCCCCTCTGTTCCTATTTAGCTCCAATGTAAACTCATTATTCAGGTTCTTAGAAAATTCTGTCCTGCCTTTTTCATGTCAGACTCCCACCCCTCAGTGACGGCACAAGAAGAGCATGAGGTTCTGTTTGTTTGTTTTCTGCTGAACCTCCTTATGTAATGCAGTCAGCTATAATACGACTGGTAATTAGCTTTAGACATATCCAAAAATCGGTTTACTTGCGTCGCTGTCAAACGTCCATGTGTGAAGCATTTCTGTGCGACTAAGCTGTTGCACTTATGCAGGTTATGGACACAGCGATGTCGAGCATCTCGTATGAATTATTCTGGGTGGTTCAAAAAGCTTTCATTTCTTCCCACATGATCTCAGTGTGTGGTTCTGCAGAGCCAAGTTTACTCTACCAACCTCCCTTCTTTAGGCCTGTACAATTATTGTGGGCTTTGACCTGCCAAAGACTTGTCAGGCCACTCCACAATTCCTCCTTGTTGTTACCACCAGCACTGAAATTTTGAATTAAATATTATAATAGTAGCATCTTGTCTTTTATCTCTTCGGAATTTGATGTGGAAACTGCAAATGACTCAATCGGATAAATTATTCCTGTGAGGTCCTGGTGACCAAGATACAGGGCTGTGGAAAAGTAGACTCCTCATTCCACTTTTTTTTTTCTTTTTTTTTTTTGCCACATTTAAATGCATCAAATCATAAAACTAAATTTCATGCAAAAAACAAACTGCAGCTTCAAATAATTTTTTTTTTACGAAAGCATGACCTCGGTAATAAGCGAAAAAATAATCACCCCCTGGTTCTACCCCTTTGAGTCGTTTCTATGTCTAGGGTATTTATGACATCCTCTTTTTCTTTTCTAGAATTGATTTAATTCAGCCATATTGGTAGGTTTTCGAACACGAATGACCCATCTAAGGTTTCACAAAGGTAACTCAACTCTGGACTTTGAGGTCTCTCTCCAACTTTGATTTTATTTCATATTCTCAGCCATTCAGAGGCATACTAATAGGTGTATTTTGAAACACTATTATGTTGCTTTTTCTTTAGGATTTTCTTCTAGTGGCAGAAATCGCTGTTTGACATTGTTCTGTTTCTGAAATGCTGCGTTACTTTTATGCTATAATGCGTATCATCTAAAACACTTTCGGCTCATCAGACCACAGAAAGCTTTCCCCAAAGTCACAGCAGTCATCAAAATGTTTTGGCAAAAGTGAGACGGCTTTTGTCTTCTTTTTGCTCAGCGTTGGTTTTTGCCGAGAAACTCTCCCACTGATACCATTTTGATCTCGTCTCCTTTTTTTTTTTTTATCATATTTGAAACATGAACACTGACCTTACCTGAGACAAGTGAGACCTGTAGTGCTTTAGATGTTGTTCTGGGTTATGTTGTGACCTTTTGAGGTCAGCCACTCCAGTGCTGTCACAGCTGAGCCATGTTTTCTGCATTTATGGATGTAGGATCTCACTGAGACTTGGAGTCCCGAAGCCTTAGAAATGGCTTTACAGCCCGAGTCCAGACTAAAAAAATGACAGTGAATTTTGTTCTCATCCATTCTCGAATTTGTTTAGATCAAGCCAATCGTTTAGTTGATCTAAACCAGTTAAAAATCCAACATATTTTCTCAATGACAATCATATATTTAGTCATTCAGTCTGCTGAAGCAGATACTTCCACGCTGTGACACAACAGCGTTACTCATAGCAACGCCAGAAGAAATAAGGAGAAATAAAAGGGAATAAATGTTGGAGCTGTGTAGACGTTTATCAATGTCTTAAAAATGATTCAATAACAAACAGAAACTCATAAAACGTGTTGGCTCTTCTGTATGGAACAAAACGAAAAAACTCCTAGCTGAGCGAGATGACGGGAAGAGAGAGAACACATATGGGAAGTGACATAAATTAATATCATCCAGCTGTGAACCAAATGCAGTGACTGACACAAGTATTTATATATGAAAATAAAGTGGAAGAAAGATGACAACGTCTGATTGCTTCTTTAACCATAAATCTGAAAAGTGTGGTGTGCATTTGTGTTCAGCTCTCTGAGTCAATCATTTATGCAACCACCTTGTGCTGTGGTTCCAGCTGTTGAACTTCTGAGACATGATTCTACTAAGCTTGCACATCTGGAAGCTGACATTTTTGCTCACTCTTCTTATCAAAACACTTAAATTTAGTCAGCTGGGATTGAACAGCTTCTGTGAACAGTCATTGAGGTAGGCTCTCAATCAGGTTTTCAGTGATAGCCATCTTCTTGCTCTTTCATAAAATCCAGGTTTATGAGGTTCATGACAAATAGTTGTCCCATCAAAACATTCTCCTACCTGGGCAGTGGACTTCTGCAGCTCCTCCAGAGCTACCATGGACCTTCTTGACTGCTTTTCTGATTATTCTCCCCCTGCATGTCCTGTCACTTTATGTATGTGGTCATGTTTTGGTAGCTTTGCAGTTGTGCTATACTCTTTCCGTGTTCAGAGAATAGACTGAACAGCACTCTGTAAAATGTTCAAAGTTGTGATGTTGTGCATTACACTAAACCTGCTTTAAATCCCTCCACAACTTTAGCTCTGTCTTGTCTTCTGTATCCTTTCATCGTCCTGATAAACAACTATATCGGTACTGAGGTTAAATGAAACACTTGGAGAGGAGCAGCAATGTCCTCAAACAGGCCAATTCACTTGAAAGAAATACGTGAGAGTCAAACAGCATTTACAGGAACTGGATTATTATTGGTTTTAAGCTGTACAAAAAGGTTTCTACTCTTATTTTATTCTCTTTTAGGTATCAAATTGAGTCCCAACTACAGTATTTCGATTGTTCTATGTCTCTCTAATTATTTCTTTTAAAATGTAGACTCCCATGCCCTCCATTATGGAAGCGCCCATCTGCAAGATTCAGTTCTGGGATACAATGATAGCTTCATCAAAAGTGTTCGTAATGACAATCCAGAGGCTCTCTTATAACTGTGCACATTTTGTAATGTTACTGTCATATGTCATGCTACTGCTTTTAAGCTACACTGAAAAGATGAAAATACACAGTAAGTGTTATCATGGTTAGCTCTTTCTTTTTTTCACAGGTGTGTCCCTGAAAGAAGGGATAAGAAATGAAATTCCAATATATTTACATTTTTCCAAATATATTGTAGTAGGGATTTACACATTTAGCTGAAAGGATAAAATGGGAATTACAGCCAATAGAGGTTTTTGTTTTCTGTGTGTGTCAGCTGTGTGTGTACTTGTGGGGGTTCGGCATTATCACCTCCAACACCTTCCAACCAAACCCCAGCTATAGGTGTCAGACATCTGTCCCAGTGTTATGAGAGCACAGCCGGCGCTCCTGCAATCTTGAGAGGTGACTAGGTCTGTAAATTCGCACCGAGGGGGTGGTCTCTCTGCGGCCGCCCCAGCCTTGGCAGGAACCCTGGTCCCAAATTGAAAGCAGTCGTGTTTGGAGTTCATTCCCTGAGTTACTACTGTTCAATTGTGATTTACAAGAGTGTGTGAGATATGGAAATCTCTCACGCAACTCAAGATATGGGCTGAGCAAAAGCACATTGTGAAACATGCCTATCCGCCTGGTGGGAAGGACTAATCTGTAAACTCATGCTAGCCTTCCATGTGGCCAGGGCTGTCTGTTTAGTGTTTTCATCGTCATAGCACCCAAACCGGGGGAACGTTGTCATATTTCTCTAATTAAGAGGACAAAACATTAAGAGCAGGAAATTCAGGTGGTGTTCAAAAGGAATCGAGCATTAAAATTCCTGTCAGGAAAAGATACTGAAGGATGAATGCATGTCTCCACTGTAAGTGACCTCAGCCGGTGGCCATTGTTTCATTTGTTGAGCTGTGCTTGTCCAGACTGATGAGACCAGCAAAATTAGTACTTCTGGTACTGTAGTGTACGTATAGGAGGAATATTTTGATATTTTTGTGACATCAACACTTTTCATGTTTTCACTACAGTGGCAACATTTGTGATCGGTTTCCATGAGCGACACCTGGTAGAGTTCAATAACATTTAATATGTTGCTTGTTTAGTTTTAGCTCACACAGTGATACCAACCAATTCCACCGCCCAGCCCTAGTTTTTGTTTATCTACGTTAATTTAGAAATTGTTTTAGCAATTTCACACAAAAATGTTAACTGTTCATCCTTTGTTACTAAACAGAATGGGCTTTTTGTAAATATATAAAGTACTTACGATGACTAATTCTCTTCCACAGATGCATCAGGTAAACAGAAACACATGTCGCCTTTGTGATTTAGCAGTTTTCTTTGTTGAAGTAGATGCCTGTAACACACCTTGTTTCATTAATCTGGGCAATTCAGAACTTAGCTGTTCAAAAAAGTTATTTCCTTCGACTAAAACAGGGTTTAATATGCACACAACACCTGCTTTCTACACGTGTGACTCAAGATATTCATTTCTGTTCGACTCTCAATTTTGTGACATGACTCAGCTTTACAAGTGACGCAGAACTTGGATGAAACTCCAAGACGTTCGAACATAGAACAGGAAATAACTAAGCAGTGTGAGCAAGATAAAAGTCATAAAAGGGGGAAAAAAAGACAAGAGAAATGGATAAAGCCCTTGTATAGCTCATGGCCTCGTCATGCCACAATCTCGTAGCTGATCCCACAAGAAGGATGGAGTGACACAATTTATAAGGGCAATCTGTTAAGTTCTCCATCCAACATAAACTCCAATTCTCCCGCTTTGCTCTGTTTCTCCTACCTCTGCATTTAAAAAGACATCTATCCTTACAATAAGACAGGAGGGGGTGCACAACAGAGGCAACGCTACCTCCGAAATGTCAACAACGGTGCGCTGCCTGTCAAAAGTAAAACCACACGGATACATCACGTGTACATGGATATGCCTCAGCATCTTCTCTATAAACATACACAGATTTACTCACATGGCTCTGCGCACATGAAAGATAACCTGCTTGCAAAAAAATGTCAGTGATTGTCTCACGTGTTGAAGCAAACAGATGTAATCTCGATTTAAAATAAAAAAGTTAATCTGGCTCAGAGTTAATAGAAATGTTTGCCAACAAGAGCCTTGCCTGTGTCCGTAGCTGTGTGCTCTCACATCTCCGTGAACTTTGCAGCTCTCGCTAATAGAGAGTTGTGAAAATAAAACCGATAAAACAAATATTGGCACTTGTTAACTTTAGTCATAGCACATGACACAGACATTCCTCTTAGGAGCCAATAGACATTTGAGTGACTCAGTGTTATGGTTATGGCTCCACTAAAGCCAGTAGCTATGAGAAGATTAAGAAGGACTTTGGATCGGACCGAAGCAAGTTCTTCCCAGTTGGGGTTTAAGTGGACTTTAATTTTTGAGAAGACTTATTCTCATCATGACTTTTTCTTGTCTTCTGATTACTTTCACTAAGTACTACAGAAAATAGTAGGGGGGAAAGATTAGATTGCTGTAAATAGAAAGTGGTTCAGCTTATCTACAGGTCTACACTAAATACACATTACACTATAACTCTATGCAGTGTTGTGTCTTTGTCAATCCTTTCTGGATAATGATATAAGAATGAAAAGGGGTGGAAAAAATATCAGAACGTAGAAGTGAAAGTGTTGTTCTTGATGGTTGCCCCATCAGTTGTCTGTCTTCTGGTTGTGCTAAACTCGTTGTCATTTTGACTGGAATCAAAAAGTCCCATCTTAACTTATTTTTATTTGACAATTCTTTGAATGGTAATAATGGCATATAAAATACAACTTTTTATTCATCTTAACTAATATTCAAGTCAAACAAAATGAACAGAGAAGCAGAAGCATGAAGCAGAATATATGGAACTTTCTTCTCCGCTGTGGAGGCTGTAACTTCATATAAATAATAAAATTAAACAATTGAACTTATATTCTGAACGATTCACCTACTGTGACCTGAACACGCATTCTCACAACTTCCTCCTAGTCCGAAGGGACCTAATCTGAGGTCTCAAGTGGGATTGCTGCAGGTGAAAATGTCATGAGGTTTTTCACTTTTCTCTCAGAAAGATGACTTTCACGGGGGTTTTTGGGGATAATCTGGGCCCAAATCCATGCTCTACTGCCAGACTGGAACTGCAAACACCACTTCAGCCAAAAATTTTAAATTAGAGAACAGTTCTCCTCTTGAAGTGATCAGAAGTTGACAAGACTCCGAACAAGGGGTTTCCTGATCCTGCAAGCACTGGCTTCATCGGGATGGGATTTATGATTTAGTAACCTACACTCTGAGCATAAAATTAAAGTTTTTTTATGCTCTTTTGCTAATACTATTGTTACATGTTTCAAGGTCTGGTGGTCGACTGCCGGATTCTTTAGCTGACTTTTTTTTTTTTTTTGTTGCAGAAGGCATGATGCAGACAGAACCACAAGGAAAGGGACTGATGTTTAGTGTCACTGGGCCTGGTCAGTGTCAGTGAACAGCTCAGCTCGCCTACTAGTTTTGTGGACCTAAAGGACTGCCAGCTCCGATAACACGTGGCCCACCAGGACCATGGCCAGTCTGCCCATGCTATGTCCTGAAAGTATAACATGAGACAGATAATCTGTGAAAAATCTGAGCTCCTCTGCCTTCTCTCTGTGGTCCTACTGCCATCTGCAGAAATATGCTGCTCAGTCACAGACAACCAATTAGCACCTGGAAGAATGCCTGAGCATTGTCAATCACATAGGTGCTGCTCACATCCTCTCCCTTTTTCTCTGCTTTTCTACAGCTCCTTTCCACAGTGGAGCCTGCCATGAAAGTGCAGGCTAGTTAGCATGGCCAACAACAATGGTGGATAAGCAGTTTTCCTGTAACGCTGTGTCTGCTCCATTAGTGCTGCAGGAGGTCTGGGGGAAGAGTACTTACTCTGCTAAAACCTTCCTCCTGGCTCTGACTGGTTCTGTTTGACCAGAAGCGATATATTTCTGCAGATGGCAGTGGGACCACTGGAAGGAGCCAGAGGAACTTGACCTCATATTAGGACCTGACCTGTTAGGACATGGTGCCAGCTTGAGCAAATATGTAAACAACACATCTTTAAGTTACTTACTGCTGCTTTGAGATGAATACAAATAAAGATGGTTTACAGACTTAACCCAAATGAGTAAATTTGAACAACTGGGAAGGTTTCAGTGATGCAAAATGCACTGATGAATGTCATTAAGCAACTGTTTGGAGGACAAATTATTTTACAGCAAGACAATTATAAATATTTCCCCACTTTGCACTGAACATATTTAAAATATCAAGCTCTACTGTCCACAAAGCTTATTCCATCTTTTGAAAGACTCCACCCTCCCTCACATGTTTGTAGATTACTGAGAAGTGAGAACTACATTTACAAGTCCCTCAGACCAATCCCACAAGGCAAACTCCAGAAACAACATGTAGATCACTTCTGTCCCAACAAAACCTCCAACCTTTGAACTCTGTCTTGTGCAGCTTCGTGCCAACTTCATTAAGTCCCCTATTTACCAGCATGAAGCTCCATATTTGCATGTTTTCATGAGGTTAACACACTTGCATTGTTTGAACCTTCTCTCTGTTATTATCACTGCACCCTGCTGTTTGAAACCCCATTATACGGTTTTCATGTTGAGACCAGAACATAAGTCGCTGTACCTACATGAGCCATGATATTTTATTAGCTCGCTATTCTTTGGCCTGTTTTTAAAATGGATGGTCTGTGTTTAACCCTTTTGAGTTCTTAAATTAAAATGCAAAAAAAAAAAAAAAAGAAAGAGAAACAAACCTGTTCCCCCAGGGTGTGTGAGTGGCCACACAAACACACTGTGAATGTGAAAAGGGCGATCTGTAATGAAGCGAGAAAAACAAAAGCTGTGACGGGGACACCCATCTGGAAGTATTTTGAGTTAAAAAGGAAGGTAACTTTAGCTCCGAAATTGGTCGTGACAAGAATCTCATAAAGTACAAGCCGTTATCTGGAATATTAATTTCAGAAAATTATTTAAATGCAGCTCTTTTTGGATCACTCTCTGCTGGCTGTGGTCATTATCTCAATTTGTTTACAAGCTCCAGAACTGAAACTTGGCTTATCATCTTATCGTTTCACCCTAAAATAAAAAAAAAAAAATCAACAAAGTGCACAGATAGGAATTTGTAGTTTTCAGATTTGAAAATGTAGGTCGTGTAAATAAGGGACTATAAAAATACACTTTATTCATAAATTGCAGCAAAACATTCTAAGCCTAAAAAAAAATTAAGTGAAGCAAGAATAAAAAAAACTGAAAGTAAACGGTAAGGGATTATTGGATATTTGTGACACCTTCGTCAGATTGTGTTAAAAAAAAGGAGAATATAAGAAAATACAAATCTCTGCACTAACCAAAGTATGACCTGACCCTCATTGGCCTAAGTATAAAAAAATCTTGGAGGGTGTTAAAGGAAAGAACATGAAATTAATAAATCGTTCAAATCAGTGTGAAGCAGTAAAAACTTTCCAGATCAGCTCTAGTAAAAGTCTCTTTTATGTTCCAAGCAGAAACTAATCATTTTTATGACTAAAATGTCATTCAGAAGGTAGCCGTTATTGAATTTCACCGACTTTTTCCACTTTAAGAACTGCATTAAGGTCAATAATCAACATATTATTTAACATATGTGTAGCACATTATACTATTAACTCAATGACGAACATGGAAACTGCTTTTATTCTATGTGGTTCCCACCTGTTAGGAATCTACAAACTTTGAAAGTTTTCCTTTTTAAAACTAGAAGACAGTTCTGTGGCTTGTCAACATTGTTACAATAAATATTTTCAGCGTGAAGCACGTGAATTGTTTTCAGTATTATTAGGGAATCAATCTTGTTGTCCACATTTTTCTTATCAGATTCCCCTCACGGCATGTTGCATCAGTGAAGCCTTACCCTGTTATTAATGTCTTCCTTTGCTTTTCCACTCTTTCCAATCTTCAGTATTGCAGTTGGCAGGAATTGGAAGAAATCCTTTGTCAACTTAAACTTTAAAACTTGATTTATTTATTTATTTTTTTTAAAATGCATGAAGTTGATTTCCCCAACACAAATGATCTGACAACCCTCATGAATAATTTGGCAATAGGAAATCCTACAGTTCATATTAAGATCATGTACACAGTTCTGGATGTCCAAATGCAGCAAAAAGAGTAAGCAGATGATGTATACATGTGTGTACACAAAACCACAGCTTTCACAGATTCAGTATAAATTGTGCTCAGTTTCCAAGTAAATTGTAATCAGACAGGAAGTGGCAGGAAGGAAACCCAAGGTTGAAAAAGTATTTTTCTTAAAAAAAATAAATAAAAAATGAGTGAGGGCAACAGAAAAAAATTATAGAGAATAAAAGAAATTAAAAAGTGCTTATTTCAGAGTCTCCTTTGCTAAAGTAGAACATGTGTTTAAAGACAAGCCAGTGTTTTTTTGTTTTTTTTTCTGTTATTCAAACTGAGATTATGAGTGGTTAAGTCTTGGATCCCTAACAATTGTTCCTAGAATAAATGGGATCAGTGTATTCCCCAGACAGAACCACAACACCACTTCACAGGACTCACTGCACTTGTTCCAGGGCACAAAAACTGATGAGCCTCTTCTGTCCCTCAAGAGAAGAAAAATAACACAAAAACTTCAACCATGATGGACTATTACACAACTTCAGACACATTTTACTATTTTTTTATTTAATATTTATTTCTATTCTAATTTACATTCGTTTGAGGCAATAAACTAGCATAAAATCATGAAAAACGACAACGAGAAGCTTAAATCGCCATTGTTTTGGATCTGAACTTAACCATACCTGAGGCCTTAGAAACAAGCAAACACACAGATCCTATCACGAATTACCTGATAGAATATTTCTTGTCTGAAGTCTCTCAAATTTGCTTCAGACAATAATATTTACTAGCAGACACCAAGCAATAAGTTTAAATCTCTCACTTCAAACAAGCAGAGGAACAGAGTACATCCTGTTGCCATGTGTTGAGTTTCACAGCACTAACTCAGAGAGTCAGCAGGACCCAGTTAGAGACGGGTACAACTCAGAGTGGGAGGGAAGCCTGTTATCGCAGACAAAACTTCACAATTCTTTGCTACACAGTGATTAACATGGGGAGAAGAGAATGCTTTCGAGCTTTGCACAGGAATTTGTGGACAATTGTTTCCTCCAAACTCAAAATGCCAAATGCAAATCTTCTTCAAAACTCATGCAGGGAGCAATTCAAGCCTTGTTTTGTTTTGTTTTTACCTTGTCTGGCTACATGAGTAGAGTTTGAGTTTCTTAGGCTCTGCAGTTATTTATAGTTGGAGTTAATGTTGTGAGGCTCTATCCCGAGAGATCCCCAATTATTGTGGAATTTAGAAAGCAAAGCTAAATCCAAGCAGTCTAAAGCTGCCCTAAGAATAGAGCGAGGTGACTATTCGTTCTCCAAACACACATGCAGACATATCGCTGGAAGTCAGGGTAAAGAGCACAGACACAAAGGCTCTTCTCTCTCCAGGAATGCTTTTAAAGCGTGGACAGCGGACTGAGTCTCTGCAGTAATAGTGGAAACTATAACAAAACTCTGGCTATGGCTCTAGGTGTCAGCATTGAAAGAAAAGCTTTAGACATAAAAGGGGGATTAAATGGTCTGCAATATTTCTGCCGTACTTGTAGGAAGACCTGTAAATAACTAGACAAACAACTGCTGGGTTTTTTTTTTTGTTTTTGTTTTTTTTTTGTTGTACGTTAGAAAAAAGTTTCCAACCAAGTTTATTTTGCATCCAATGACCTAGCAATTCTTGTAAGCCTTTAAAGTGGTCTTGAGCAGCAGGCAGTCTAAACATCCTTCAAAGTTTTCGTCTGAACTCTGTTCACTTTTTCCATTCATTTTCTGCGCAGTCTTTGTCCATATCCATACACAACATAAGTCAAAAGGTTGGAAACAACTTTGAGTTTCTGTTCACAACCTAAAACTCTGATGGATTTCATGATTTTGGGATGTATTCACTGCACTATAAGACTAAATAAATAAAAAGAGAGCTGCCAGGCTTCAACACTGTTTGCAAAAGTCTTGTATTTATGAAGTCCAGCAGACAACCTGATAAATGTATCGTCTTTCAGTGTTAATAACTCTTTGGGAATTCAATAACTGATGCAAAATTATACTTCTTTCTTATTTGTACAATTATTTTTTTTCCGCACACATCCAAAGAGATAAACAGGACAAATTGTTTGTGTGGCATTCTACTTACAAAAAAATGCCTTGAGGGAATTTGGATGTCTCAATGTTTTGTTGTTCAAAGTTGTTAAATTGGTTTAACAAACAAACACAGAACCAAAATTCCCCAAAATAATCCTTTAAAAAATGTCAGGAGAGAAAACGGGGGAAGAAAGGCATTTCCAAAAAACAAAAACAAAATATGCCTCTCCATGGAAGCAGAGTAAAAATAAAAAATAAAACACTTTGCCACACTTAAAATAAAGACATAGTTATTGTGCACGTACACCATGACATTGTGTAAGTTACTGTTAATTTACGCAAAGAAGCAATTGGCTGACAAATGTCAAAACTAAAAAAACTAGAGCTGGTGGTTAGTCTGGAGCTGAAGTCAGAATGGTATCCAAGTTCATGGTGAGCTGGCATGTTTGCGTGTTACACTGCAATCATCCAAACACTCGCAGACTCTCTGCTGGCTTTAACAACATTCAACATACCATCCAACAATTGGAATCAATTAAAAAGAATTGTGAGAATTTAAAAGTTAACCTCTTTTTGTCACAAGAGCAAAAGACTCACAGATAAAGGAAGAGAGAGGGAGAGAAAGAGGGTGCAGGGAGAGTAAATAAAGAAGGACAGATGGGAATGAGGACATTCAGTCATTGAAATTTAAAGAGTTTTACTCACGCAGGGCTTGTGTGTCTGCCTCACGGCCACTGCACTTCCTATGCTACTGTAAACTCAGACACTGCAGCAGCCTTTGATCCTCCAGCAGCAGGCAGCCATTTAGCCTATAAAGCCAAACTACCTGCAATCACACATTCAACTAAGTGCAGAAACATCAACAAAAGATTCAAGTGCACTTTTTTTTCTGAGCAGGGTACAGACATAAAGCTTGCTTAGCAGTATGTAACTTTTATAAAAAAAATATATCTTTTTTTTACATGTTTGTTGAAACTGTTATTACGTCTTGACAGTAAGGTTTGAGACAGATAATTTGTGAAAAAAAATCAAGCTCTCAGTGCGATCTAGAAACAACCAATCAGAGCCGGGAGGCGGGTCTTAGTGCTGCCAATCATCCCTCCGCTGCAGCTAACACAGCCTGACATGAATAGTCAGGCTAGGTAGCATGTTCTCGGTTTTCCTGTGAAGGTAAGTTGTTTCTCCGTCATAAGCACATCTAGCAGTGAGTATGTGAGACTGATTGACAGTTCTAACACACTGGCTCTGATTGTTTTTTCAAATAAAAGTTGGATACCCTTAAAGAAATGCTTGACAGTCTGGCTAGTGATATAATAAAACATGTTTTGCATTTTTTCTTCCAAAATACAAATCACCAAACATCACGAGAAATGCAAACACTGACAAATATTTTGAAACAGCTGTGTTAGACATCCAGACGTAAAAACTGAATAGTTGGGATATGATGCAATAGAAAAGAAAATGTTTTACAAAACAGCTGTTGACAGAGTCATCAAAACTAGATGCGTTTTACTAAACCATCTTTCTAAACACAGTCTATTTAACAAAAAGCTAGAGAGACTTTTTAAATTAAATTTTATTAAACTTTTTAGAACTTGTTGGAGTTTTAACTTTAATAAGGCCTTCTGTCTCAAGTTACAGAGTTCATCGATCAGACAAATACCTTAAGAGGCATGAGTGAAGTAGTTCCAAATATTCAAAAGCGTGAGCTCTACAGCAACGCACTGCATGTTACTTTATTTAATTACCCATAGCAACAAGCACGTCAGATGCGTGTGGAGCAGCTGATGACTGCTGCCAGCCAGCCAACCTTTAGGTGTTTTATGGAGATGGATCTGTAGCAACAAAAATCTTGGAACGTAAAGCTCTGTAAATTCACACATTATTTTATTCCCCTTTACTGTTCTCATCTCATTTTGTGACTATTAAGTTGCATGATTAGGGCTTAAAGCACCAGGTGCGTGTGCATTTTCACTGTCACTGGGCCAAAATCTATACGTTCTTGGCACAAACAGTACAAGAGTTTAGGGGAGGAGACTGTTCAACTTCATGCAAGCGCACGCCTTTCCACAGGCATGTATATGACTTAAATTCTTTTACTTTTTTTAAGAAATAAATTTTATTTCACAGAAATCGCTTCAAAGTAAAGCAAAGTAAATAGGTGGAAACTGTCCAATTGCATTTTCTGTTGTACATCTTATAATCATACCATTCGTATTGTGTAATTGTATTATTCTATTCACTGCACCTGCCATTTAGGAAGCGACTTAAAATGAGAGAAGTTCATTTCCAGCCTCTGTTTCTAACAGAAACACCCTGAAGCTGACATCACAGATTGTGCCTTATCTTCACCAACTCCGGGATCAAATAAAAGATTGCAGCCATGGATACTTCCCAACACTAGTGCACAAAAACACACAAAAGGCAGATCATTCAACACGAAAACATAAAGTTCATAAATGAGCTAATGTTATTCTTTTGAAAAAAGAAATAGCCAATGGCAGCAGTGATCTGGGTGGTTTTGTGGAAGCCCCTCTCTGACACTTTTTAGGCTTTTTACAAAAGGACAGAGTGCTACTCCCCATGGTGAAGTCATAAGGCCAAGGCTAGTCTCCCACCTGCTCTACCTTGTTTCCCAGCAACTCGGGGTCATTTCAAACTCAAGGGTTAGACCTTTCATCTCAAGTAGTCACCCAAATGGTATGCCAACTTAACCAAACACAGATTCCCCAATAAAATACAGCCAACAGGGACAAATGCATTGTTTCATGCAATGCCCTAAGGTCTCACCTGCAACTCTTCCTGCAAGCCTGTATGCAAGAAGGGGGTCCGGGTTTCAAATTCCAGGCAAGGTCACTCATTTCATGTGGTTCTGGGAATCCTGACTGTGTCTGGCCCCTCTTGTTGAAATAATCTGCCTCAGGGGACTTTACCAGGTGCTACATGCCCCTGGTCTGTTTCAGAGACCCCTCCAACGTGGGAAGCAACCTTTTAGAAAACACTCCCCACGTGATTTTGAGTAAACCAGTCTGAAATATGGTGCATGTGCAACAAGTCATGTTGTGTTATTTCTGTTCAACTGGTGTTTACTTTGCTAATGCACAAGACCAGAACATGAACTGTCTCTGCGGTGATATAAAGGACAGCTGAACAAGCCGGAGCGACGTGACAGATCAGGGGAGCTGCTGCGGCCGGAGTCCTGACCTTCCCAGTGGCAAGCGCATCTTTGTAGGGCGCATATAAACTTTTGAAGTAGGAAGTCTAAGGGAAGAATTCAGAGCACTAAAATGAGACTTGAAATACAAAACACAAAAAAGGGTGAAAGGGTGCATGACCTCTAACAAGGAGACGACTACTTCCTCTCAGCAGTCATGTCTTCTGCTTTTCTTTCTCTGGATGAAAATCTGTGAGGCATAACTTATTGCTTCCCACTATTATGCTGGATCTGAGAGAGAGCTAAAAGACCTCTTTGATGTTTTCACTCAAGCCGGTAAATCCTCTCACATGATTCAGTGAGCCAAGTCAAAACCACAAATTAATTATGACATCTGAAATGAAAGGAGATAGAGCCTGTGAAACTTTGTAACTTGAGTAAATATCTAATCCATCCTTTGAGTGAAAGTGAGTCAGATTTATGATATGCAACACAAAAAGCCATTTAGAACATTGCTAAGAGAAGATGTGGAAAATACCCCACAAATGGGTGTGCGTGTCCATGTTTTTACAGTGCTTTGGAGCTTGTGCACATGACCGAGTGGTGCTTTCAAGCGTTTATAGCTCCCTCTCATGTCTGGTGTGCGAGAGGCAGCGCGCGCCAGAGAGAGGGTGTTTCTTCACTGCATCTGAGCCATGGACAGCTGACTGGTTGGGATCTAATTGCTCTCAAGTGAGGTCAGCAGCAGGCATTTATCTAAGCAGGGTGCACGACGGAGGATGCACAGAGTCAGCTTTGCCAGAAGCAGGGAAGCCTAGATGAGGACTGACAGCGGTTCTCACCTCTTGCTTGGCTTTGTTGCATCACTGAGCTGGGTTTACCTGGGTTTAACTGCAGCTTCAGACCCAAGGAGTCTCATCACTGGTGCTGAAAAGCGGCACACATCTGACGACGTCCATCATCGCTCAGAGCGCATGTAAGTTGACGATCCACAGATATTGTTTGTTCAGTCTCTCCTCTTGCCGAAAGAGGAGAGACTTTATAGTTATAAAGCAATCGGAAGTATTATTTTACTCTGTTGGAGGCATGACTTCCAAAATGAAAGAAAATCATTGGCAAAATTCTGATTTACTATTTAAAAGACATTTTTGTAAGAGGCTATCTGTACTATAGTATAGCGATATACAACTTTAAAACACAAGTGTTTGAATATTTATACATTTGCATTATTCAACACCTATGTGATAAGACATCTTGCTAATCAATCTTTTTTACAGTGACAACCAGTACAGCCATCCCTAATCTGGATTATTACATTGCTTGTTGGACTATCGTCTCAAGGGGATCAAGCAATTGACGAACTCTGCATATATGGACTAGCAAACCTTTAAAGTCCCCATTCTGACAGCTTTTTGTTTTTTGGGGGTTTTTTTCATGAGACTTCTCACCTTTGAACTCAACCCAGCCTCACAAACTCTTCCTCCCATCCCACTAGGAGTCCCTGAAACAAAGACCTGAAGGTTACAAGGCAGGGGTCAGGAGGTCGCCGGGTTGAGGAACAGCGCTCAGCTCATGAGCTCGCTTCTCAGCATGTTTCTCATTGATCCCCTCAGCATTGCATTATAATGCGCAAATGGATGCTGACATGGAACCTTCAAAGTCTGCTCTCAGGACTCTACCTGCACGCGATCTTTCTGTTTGGCAGCGTGTGTGTGGTCTACAGTGATTGCACCCCCGAGCAACGCGTTGCCATCATGAACTGCTCTAAACACGAGCGCCACACCAGGAACTATGATTACATGGAGGGAGGAGATGTGCGCATTCGACAGCTGTTCAGCGGCACGCAGTGGTTCCTCACGATTGATGACTCGGGCAACATTACGGGAACTCAAGATCCTACCAACTGCTACAGTAAGGATGTGGTCTTATTTTAATTGCTTAGGCTAATTACAGGTTTTTCTGTTTTTTATTACATGCAGAAAATGTTGTTTTCAATGTGAATGAAGATCATTTCAGTCATGTTTTTCTCTTAAGATTTAGTATTTTGAAGATTTACTACTTTGCTTGGCCGGTTTGAAAGAAGCAATAAGGAGATGTAATGTGTGGTGTTGATATTACAAAGGACAGAAATAAACTAAAGCAGGTTAAAGCCAAATTCTGGCTGTAATGAAGCAAAGTAAAAACAAAATCTCAAATTCAACTACCTTGAAACAAACATGTTTACTGCTTCATTCAGCTCTTGCCAGCACAACTAAAGAGCAGCACATTTTTATTTGGCAGCTTTGACAGCAGCAGTTTAACACGGTTATCTGCTCAAATTACTGCGGTTGAAAATTGGGGTTTTTTGACATTTATGTTTAGGGATGCGACTAAAACCCTCGGTCACAGTGAGGATGTTTTGCGTGGTTATCATTTCCTCCTATCTGACAGTGTGGCAGAGGGAAAAATGTTGGCTTTAAAAGAAGATGCCTCATGGAAAAGATGTATTGAGCAACAACTGGAAATGAAAGACTGAAGATCTGAGACACCCACATGTGGCTGGGACTTGCACGCAAAGAGCCAAATAAATGTTTTTTTTAATCAACAATCTTTGATGATGCTAGCTGGGAATTTTTAAAAAAAGTTTAGAGAAAACTAGACTTCTTTTCTTGAAACGACAAAAACGTTGTTATGGGATTGTGCAGTATATGAACCAAAACAACCACTTCCACTGAACTTATCTTTTATTCTGTATAATATATTTGATCTTATTTCCTCTTTGAAGTTTTTTTTAACTTATACTGTAATTTATATTGTTTTAAATAATATATATTTTTACTTATCTTCAAAGCTTTCCGTGGAAGTGCTAAAACTGATACCGCCATCAAATTATCAAACTATTTCTTTATAGGGTAAATGTCTACTGCTATAACATTATTTTACTGAAAATGTGCAAATAAATTGTAATGAAATGTTCATACAAATGTATTTATTTATATAAATTTTGACATGAAATGAATGCATTTAGTGTTTTCAGATGTGCAAAAAGTCACTGCCCTAACAGGCCCATGTTAAGGCATGGCCACAGCTATCATTTTTTTCTTTTTCTTCATCCAATAGTATTAAAAACATGCAAAATTTGCGAGCTGAAAGACATAGGAAAGACCTGAAAGACATAGGACTAATCAAGAATATATTGCAGCCAATGTTAAAATGTTAGAAATTTTGCTCCTGTTTGCTTTAGAACATGTAAGGCCTTTCAGTGTCAGCGTGACAGAACAACATAATTTACAAAAACCCAACTACAATATCCTGTTCTTGAAAGGCTGTCTGCTGGAATTTTAGCAGCAAAAGCAAATCCGAGCTTCAGCAGTCTTCAGAGAAATCAGAATTGGGGTTTTTTCCCACAAGATTGTTTGCCTCGCCAGAGGCAACAAGTGATGGCAAATCTATTTAAGCTGGTGATTGTCTGAGAGGCTCTCTGCTTCAGAGCCAAAATGTTTTAAATGTGTGTATGCATGTCTGTGGAAATGTGCTTCATCTTTTCATGATTCACAAAATGACTGGAACTGATAAAGAACATTAGCTGGCCAGCGGATTACATTACCAAATATTAAAAGCAGCAACATGTCCTGTTGCTCCCAAATGATGGTAAAAGAACAAATGAATGACTGACTTTAAACTTCACACAAATTCAACATCAGCTGTACCTTTAATCATCATGAGTTCAATCAGCAGATCAGAAAGGCTGGGTTAGAATAATTTGAGAAACCCAGTCGATGCTCACAATTAGAAGGACAAATTAAAAGAGCAATTAGAGAGCAAACAACATCTCCATATTGGGACGCTACCGTCTGTTTGTGATCTGGCAAAGATGCATGCATGCTTAATGTCAATCTAAAGAACCTCAGAAGAGTTTTTCATTTTTTCTTCACTCTATCTGCTTGTCAAATGAAATATTTTTTATACATAGAATAATGAAAGTGACACTGAGGCTTTAACTTAACCAAAACTCTTCATCAGGACCTTGTTGTTCATGAAATTAATTTGTGTCTACGTAAAAGATAAGAATTGAATTTTATGGTTTATTCATTTGCTGGAGTCAGTGAGAAGAACAACACAGTAAATCCTACATATTACTGCATTCAGACAAGTTTTAAGTTTAATTCAACAGACAAATTACCCCCACTTTCATCTGCTTCTATGTTGTTTTACATGATACTCAGACATGGTCAGAGTAGCCATAAATTGTTAGAGTAGAATTACTTAAACATATTTTTACTCAAGTAAAAGAAAAAAGTAGCTGTCCAAGAAGACTACTCAAATACTGAGTGACTGATCAAAACGTAAATTATTGAATTTTTAAGAATTATATCAGATGGACAAAAATATAGTTATGTGGAATTTCTTTGGCTGGATCTTTAGTTGGATTTTAACAATATTGGATAAAAGAAAAACTTTTATAGCTAAATTTCTTTCAATATAAAACCCAGGGCACTGAAACTTACAGCAGGTAACACAAATACAGAACAGGGGGAAAAAATAAAAAATCTTCCAATGACTATTCATGCAGTGTATTATATAATCTGTCGACCTCCAAATGGCACAGCAAGCAAAGCTTGTGTATAATCACAATGCCCCACTTTAACCAAAACTGCAGGTGTGTTTCTAGTGGATATTTTGTTAAAATAAGTTTGTTTTCAAGTCACAGTGGATTGAGTATTTGGAAATTTTTCTCAATTAAAACTGGAGATATTTCATGATAATATTACTGAAGTAAAAGTAAAAATTACAGTCTTGTAAAACTTCTCCTAAAAGCACTTTCCCCCCCCCAAAAAAATACTGAAGCATGTGTAACTAGTTACTACCCACCTCTGACGATACTGTAGATAAGTAGTAGCACTTTCATTCATTTCCTTCATTTAAAATAACTTACTTGGATCTGACTCAAGCATTTTTGTGTACCTTACTTTTCTATTGGCAACATATATTTTCTCAAAACACAAAACAAACAATGAAACGGAGCCCAAATGTTCTGCCTTGCTACAAATTTGAAGAGCAGAGGTAAACTGTAGCGTGCAAAGCACATGCAAGGAGGCAGTTTTCTCAATCTCACGGGAGAGAAGCTTAATCTGTCTCCCATATGTGCAATGGCATAGGTTGTGGTTTGTCTAATGGCCACCCAGGCAATTGAACTAAGCCAGAAAGACCACCGACTGATTAATAGCAGGAACCTCCATCTTGTTTTGTTAATGAAGATGAATGTTGAGGTCAGCCTGGAGTTGGAGTGAAAGATGGATGTTGACAGCTCCTTATCTTTTCTGCAGTGTGTCTCATTTCTTTACTGCCTGGCTGTCTGGCAGGTATCCTGGAGATCAGAACGGTGTCCGAGGGGCCCACACTGGCCATCAAAGCTGTAAAGAGCCAGTATTACATCTGCATGAACAAGGCTGGAAATCTGCAAGCCAAGGTAATACATTTCATTCGGCGTTGAACTAACGTGTCCCGGAGGAAGAGTTCTGAAACGTCGCAATAAAGGTTTGATGTACTGTCATTGCAGAAGACCTACAGCAAAAACTGCGACTTTAAGGAGGGTTTCCTAGAGAACCACTACAATGCTTACTCCTCTGCAAAGTGGACTGAAAAGGAAATGTTCATAGCGCTAAATCAGAGGGGGCGGCCAATGAGGGGGAAGAGGACCAGGAAGGCAAGCGTAGCTTCTCACTTCATCCCGATGAAATGCTGGGAGGAGGAGAGGAGAGTGGAGTGAAGAAACTAAAGACTTTGTCCCAGACTGTGTGACTCAGGTCACATTTATGTGTGTATATCATACCAGACACATGTAGTCTCATTACCAGCATCACTCTCCGCTCTCCTGACGTTCAGTCGTATCAATAACTGCAAAACGAACGTATCATAAGCTACGACAATCCCCATCATACAAGATACTGAAACTACAAACATGGACTGAAGTTATTTTGAAGTAAATACTATAAATTGTATTAAAGCAGAAGTATTTTCTTACCAAACCATAAAAAAAACATCTACATGCAGTCTGGACTGTATTCTTTACAAATGATTTGCCATCAAGCTGCCGGATGAGGGGATGTATTTAATCAAAAGATAAAATGAAATAAAATAAATAATTATTCAGAGGGGATAGTTGGTTTGACCAAAAAGTGTTGAAGCAAGCTGGGCTTGTCTTTACCTTCCATTGCACCAGATACATTCATACAGAGCTGACATAGTGCATGTAGTTAATGAAAATATGAATAAACAGCAAGTCAAGCTTATTGTGATAGATGTGCGTGTGTGTGTGTGTGTGTGTGTGTGTGTGTGTGTGTGTGTGTGTGTGTGTGTGTGTGTGTGTGTGTGTGTGTGTGTGATTTTCTGCATGGACTCTGGTCAAGTACACTGTAGCTGCTCACTGACTCCTTTTTCATTGTCAATATTTCATCTTAAAACGCTGAAAGGTTTTGCTGCTGCTGATCAGACATCCAGATATATATACAGAGCAAATATGTTAGTAAGTGAGATTAATCCTACACTAAAAGATAAGATATTTGTTTTAAAAGGTTTTTCTTTATATTCCTTTTCAGACATTCCTGTTGTACTGAGTACCAGCTAGAAAAATACCCACAGATTCAATATTTGGTACTCTAATGTAAAACATATTACCAGAGTTTTGGCTATGGCATTGCAGCACTTCATCGCCTATGGCTCCCCAATTCCCTTCTTTGTACAAAGCCAACATGCTGAAGCAAAGCTTCACTACGCATCTTTTTTCCCTTCCACTAGAGGGTATAATAAACCTCAAGATAAACTCACATCCCCTCGCTTATGAAACTTCTTAAGACGACTTGTCAACAAGACGTCAAACTGAAATGGAAACACACATTTTTCTGTTAGATGTTGCTTTGAACGTCTTCACGGCCACTTGTGCTTGGGTTAGACTGCATGTGAACTTTATGAACCGAGCCCTTATCCTGCCATAAACTAAACTGACGTTAAGACTAGAAAGCTCTGGGGGAACTTGAAGACAGAGGTGTGTGTTGTATACTGTGATGACATTCAGCGTTATTTATTCTGTTTATTAACGACAGTAAATACAAGCATGGTATTTATTCTCAGCTTTTGCATGTCTGTAATATTCACTACGATATAGTCATACTTAAACAAAGTGGTCTGATCTGTTATTTGCTGTGATTTCAGTGTTATGGTAAAATGACCCCATTTCAGCAGCCTATTGTACTCTTTAACTCTGGATTTTGCATTATCCTGTTGAGAAAACCTATTCCCAGTAAAACAAACTCAATGTATCAAATTCAAATGCTTCCTTTGTTCTTCGGATGATTATTTGCATGTTGTAAATACATTTTGGGGAAAATGCTTGTGTCCCTGGACAATCCTGAGAAAATAACACAGATTCATCCAATCTGGTATGAGAGACCTACACAAGGGGTACGATTACGAATTTATGATGGAAGATGCATCAAAGTTTACTTCATGTACAGTAAAAGTAGAGTCTTGTCGGTGTAAAAAGTAATATTGTAAACTTACCGGCAGGTTGCCAACACATGCATTTAGTTATTTAAACACAAGAGTGGATTCCCCCCCAAAAAACGCTCACCGACACAGAGAGCACGTTTTGCCAGGGTTCACATCTGGCTTGGAAAACCCCTGTCAGATGGAGACAGTGAAATTGAGAGAGCAAGCCTATGAAATACGATTGACCCAAACAACATCTGAGCAAGGTGAGGGCTTCTGCCAAGTCACGCAAAGTTAGTCTTAGCAGATAATTTGTAACATGCTCAAAACGTAAACACATTTCAGGCTCAAGGCCGTGTATTCCCAGTAGGAAGGACATGAGGCTGGAGCCGACCAACGACAGCGAGAACCCTCCAACAGAAAGGATGCAGCACAGTCACACCAGATGCAAATTGTTACAACCTACAATGTGTGAAAGAAAGGCGCTGATTGCATTTGGACATTTTGTTCCTGAAATAGCAATTCTCTTTAATATTTGGATCTACAGTGGATAAATGGGCAGCATGGTGAAACATATTGCTTTGTAAATCCACCTCTGAATAAACGTGAATTGTTCAACAGTTTGTCTACACGGTTTTCATTCTGAGTCATTAATGATTAGACACTGTTTATTTCTGCCACCAAAACCAAACAATTAGCTCTGTGACAATAACAAAAGCTCTCTATAATCTATGTGGGTGATGTCACCTTGTTTCAAAACCCAGCATAAAGAAATCCGCATGATTCTTTATTTTCCTGCGTGGAAAAAAAAAAAAGCACATAGCTACTGTGCAATCTGATGAACCTCTTAGGATGAAAAACTGTTCTATAACAATGATTTACTCTTAATTATGATGTTTCATAACAGCAGGATTGCATTTTTTGTGTAAGCATAAACACAGAAAACCACATGTGTCCCATATTAAAGGCTACATGCGCAGACAGGGGCAATGTCTGCAAACACAGTGAGGTCTGTGTCTGGCTGTTAACAACGGAGCCGGGAAGACCCGACAGGAGGGGAGCATAAAAAAACAAAACAAAAACACAATGGGTAAGGACGAACAGAGAGTAAGGTTGAGAACACACAGCTGAACTTAATACATCTCAGGACCATAAACCTTTCCTTCCCGAAGGAAATCTGTTGCTGAGGTATTCTGTGTTTAAACCCCTTTGCACGGAGACTCCAAAAAACTTTAGACCAGAGGGAAATAGTATCACTGCCATACTCTCATAACAGAAGATGGGATGAGGACAGAGAACTGGAATAGATACTTGTACTTTCCATTAAGTTAAGTCTTTATTTATGAAGCAGATCTAACTTTTGAAGATCCATCTGTACATCAATCCATTTATTTTCTCCCTTTTATCTAAGATCAGGTTACGTTAACCTGAGACTTAAAGGAGCTGAATTGCTCCCCCAGGAGTTCACACTCAGCTGTAAATGGCTCCAGTGTGAGTTGAATTTTATGGCCTGAAAAATGCAACAGAACCCTGCCCTCCCAGAGACACCTTCAAATGCCACCCAATCCTGCCAATTAGAATCAAAAACAGGGAACATTGGAATTAAGACCAACTTTGTGTCAAGAATTAAGCTACAGCTTTTGTTTTGGCATACAGGGACCAGATTGCCCCTGAAAACTACCCAAGTAACTAATACTCCTGCAAAGCCTCCCCAAAAAACCAAAACACACCCTCCAGAAAACACATGTGTA
Source organism: Alfaro cultratus (assembly GCA_903066825.1). Taxonomy (NCBI): domain Eukaryota; kingdom Metazoa; phylum Chordata; class Actinopteri; order Cyprinodontiformes; family Poeciliidae; genus Alfaro; species Alfaro cultratus. Next base: position 135,616 of record CAEFZX010024367.1, read on the forward strand.
GTGAACAATCATACTTCCATTACATAGACAACAATTCTGCAAAGGTAAAGAACTAAAATTGCTGCACTAAGTTTCTCTTTCTCTCTCTGTTTCTCATCGAGTTATAATCCCTCCGTACCTGATAAGACCCTGCATCGTTATCCTGCTGCTGACCTATAGTCTAATGTCGCCTCCTTGACCCTTTGCTCTTTCTATTGTGACAATAAATACTTGTTTTTAATGTGTGAAAAGCAACAGTGAGAACAGCTTCTGTAGCTAAATTAAAGATTATTGGGTTTATTCCTGACTTTATTGGCAAGGCATGTAAAACAGGTAACATTAATATTTCTGTCAACAAACTTAATATGATTTGCTAGCATGGATTAAGTATCTGCTACAGTATATGGTTGCTACATGGTTACCATAATATCCAGTGATAAATTCCTTCTTACCTATTGATCTGTTTTGATATGGACACACGGAAATCAAACTTTGTTTAGTGAAGTCCAGAAAATGGTGTTCAGTATGACTGTCATCTACAAAACTATCCACAAAATAAATGGTATAAACTCTGATCTTTATATTTGAACTCTGTTGTTGACATCTTGACCTGGTTTTCCTTGCAAAACAGATCGAGGATCTCAACAGGAGAAACCTGGGTAAGCAGAGGCAGTGAATTAAGCAATGAACAAAACATACTGTAGAAGAACCTTTGTGATTATAAAGGTGCTTAAACACCCTTAGGTTACCCTGGTGGCTTGCATTTGTCATTATGAGTCACTGGTTGCACGAAACTAATGTTCATTTTCAAGTACAGTAGGTTTTTCTTTCATGACCTCATAAAATCCTAGAGAAATGGTTGATTACATTCAGTCGAGTGTCTCTCATGGATCACTTCTTTAAAAGCTGAAAAGGTTCATGGCAAATGAGTAACACATGTCTTTGTACTTAGCAAAGTTACCATAACCGTAACTAGTCAGCGATCTGTCTGGCTTCAAATGACTCGTCAATGTTTATGGCTTTTATAAGGATCACTAAGTGTTTTTGTTCCAGTGCAAAAGAACAGAGAAGATGGTGTGGGATATTCAGTCACGCCATCTTTACTCCGTGTACCAGCAGCACACACATCTTATCATTGCTGGTGAGGTGAAAAAAGTAAGTGAATCGGTTTTAGATCTCACATGTTGCAATTATTTTCAATGTATCTGCAGGTAAATTGCTGTAATTATTGCAAAGAACTGGACGATATTGTTAAAAATGTAACAGCACACTGCAGAACGAGGAAGGATATAAAAAGGGTGCTTTTATAAAGCAGCAGTAAAATGGGAATAAGGTCAAATTTTATGTCAAAGATAATGAGTCAGATCATGTTTTACAATTTTCAAAACAGAAGTTAAAAGCCTTTTTTTTTTTCTTTTTTCCTATTCCAGTATGGAAAATCGTAGGCTCACTAAAACAATGCCCTGAAATAGCTGTGATACATCATCATGCCTGAGAGCATGACATGTATGGTAAGTTTCAGCAACCCTTTCTTGGAAACAGTTAATTCAAGCAACATCCTTCAAAGGATATTGCTTAAAGAGGTGGAAATATATAAAACATCATTGCTAGAACTGTTCAAGAGTTTAACATTCAAACTGAGTGGATTTCAAGATAATAAATTCTTGAATTATCTGAACACCCTCAAAGACACCAAACTTATTTCTGATGCTATTTGTAGATGTCGGAATGACATCACTGTGAAAGTGGAGCAACTGAAGCAGTCTTACCCTTGGCAAGTAAAAAAACATGTTTCTGTCATTATTTGCATCCCATTTAGATTCGGCTTGTGTTACTTTTTTTTTTTTTTAATTCAAGTAAGAGCTATGAAAGAGTAACAAGCTTTTGGTCTGAAAACCAGTGAATATCTGGTGCTTGGCAAGCAGCTCTTCAAAAAGTTATAGATTATATCATCTATAATTATATATCTATAATTATAGATTACAGTTTTATAAAGCATAATGGCAAAGACACCCGACCACAGATTTTGAGCACAGGAAATCCATAAATGTCTGGCAAAGTGAAACAAGCATTTTTATACTATAAAGACAAATGGTAAACACAATGGATAATTAATGTTGAGGTAAAAGTAAAGAGGGTTTATGGACAACCCTAACCATTCGTGTGAGAAATCCTTTAATCTCCCGTGGCAACCATTCAACTATGCAAAACGCTTGTGGGGACCGAGCGTCGAAACTCCTCGTTGGAGCTGCAGTTTCCAGGTGTCTGCGCTTCCGCCTCACAGAGCAGCCCTCCTCCGTCACTTCCTCTCTCAGCTCCTTCAGGTGTTTGCTAATTGCCAGGAACACCAGGAGTGCGCATCTGCAGAGGTCGTCATACGTACTGCTTCTCAGTGAAGCCCTGGTAAAAACATCGTTAAATGGTTAATAGAGGAGTGACGTTGTCGTGACATCATCAAGGAAGATTTTCGGAAAGACCAGGAGTTTTTAAAGAGACAGAAGCCCAATTTCAAGGCGCTAAATTACAAAGTCATTTTTTTAAGTCGTATTTGATATATAGGAATTTTTTTTAACAACTGAATGTAACATAGCTGCTTGATTGTGCTGTAAGAAGGCATTATATGCCTGAAAAATACACAATATTGTCCCTTTAAAAGAACAACATGTTTTTAAATGGGTCTAATGTAATATTCTAAATGTCATGTTTTCATTAGCTATAACTGCAAGTAGAATATCAGCATAATTAAAGGCTTGAAAACATCAGTCTGAGTGTAATTAATAAATAAATAAATAATTCAATGATTAATTTTGAGTTACTGAAATAATGAACTTCTTAAATTATTCTAATTTAAATTATTCTAATTTAAGTCTGTGACTGTATCCCAGCTTAAATGGAAAAATAGCTTCTTCTGTTGGGGAAAATAGCTTACACACATTTTGTATGTAATTAATTAATCACAGCCAAAATGTGCGTAAAATTGCATGTCTCTGGAATAACTCATAGTGTCTTCACTATGTTGCTACAGATTCAGAAAGTTGTCACATCCATATGATATTTAATGCAGCTATCACTTTGGTGTTTTAGTGTAAGATGAACATAAAGATATTCATCCGTTATCTACCAGCAAAACAAATCCAACAAGAAAAAAACTGTAAAACTCAAAAATGCTTTGCTAAACATTGTTTTATGTCCATATTCCCTTATCCACATAAATTCTAAATTAAAGCTGTTAATAGTTAGTATTGGTACATTATTGTTATTGAACAATTTCAATTGATATATTTCTCAATCAATTTCTTGAAACTATGAAGTGAGTACTGCAATGTGAGTTTTGTGTTAAAATGAAATGTTAATGTATTAAAAACAAAGTGAGCTG